>KZ651109.1:907156-927585 GCA_001010745.2 Gerris buenoi
ATTATCTTATTTTTTATGTTTTCTATACTTCTATATCAGAATGTTAAGTTCTTTTAATGTCATAGGTCTCGTAGTTCTCCAATCTCCATAGACCTTGTCAAGCTCTTAACTTCACTTTTATTTTATTCTAATGTGTGGGAATAAAAAGTTTAGAATCCTCCCTTAGGAACCTTACAAAAAGTCATGAAATGTGACCAAAAACCACTTGTGTGGTCTAAAAAACCCAAAAAAAAAAAAAAAAAAAAAAGTATAGTAAAATAATTTTACTGTTAAGTGGGTTTTATTAAAGAAAATTGGAACACTCCTATTAATACCTTACCAAATTAACATTAAAATCGAAAAGGAAAAAACGAGTCAAAAAGGGAAACAAAAAAATCTCCAATGACTGTCAGAAAGGAAGAATGACATGCATGTTTAATTTCAAGAGGGAGGCATACATGCATGACAATGTCAACAGCCCAAATGCATATGTATGAATAGCTCTTTTAATCAAGTTAAACAACGACATACACTGGGTGACAACTTATTTGGACGGTTTGACTAATTTAGATTCTTCTAATGAATAATTGTTAATTGTTATGGAAAAAGTGATTTTATTTCTTAACAGGAAACGACAATAAACTGTTTTTCTGTAATTATTTACATATACAATAATTTAAGGTATAGAATAAAATTTTAAGTTGACAATTATATTTATAAACAAAAATTTCAGTGATTAATCTTAATAAAGTTTACAGAGGTGTTTAAGATGGAGTACAGTTCCTAAGGGGATGGGAAAGCATAACTACGAGGAAAAAGACTTCATTATAAACTGTAAATCGATTTGTTTAAGATAATATTTATAAGATTTGTTGAAAACACCTTTTTAAAGATTTAACTGTCGCTATTTTCGATGGATGATAAATGATAAGGTGTAAATAAAAATAATTACTCCATTTTTTCCAGAAACGTTTCGACCCTTCCTAAGGTCATCATCAGTCTTGACTTCTATATTTATACAATATTTTTAAAAATATTTATTTATACTTATTTTTTTTATTTTTTTTGTACACAATTATACAAAAATTAAACCAATCGGGTTAATCAAACAGTGATTTGATCTATTCCAGCGCTACTATATTATAGGATTTTTTATTTTTGAGACAGTCTTTCATCCTAAAACTCAATATATATTATAAATAACTTCATAAATTATTTGACTAAAAATCCAATTACTGTAAACTCTTTTATTTTGGGAAAGTTTTATCAAATTAGTATATCAATTTAAATCTATTAAATTATTTTTAATTAATATCCTTGGACTAAGGTTGTATTGGGTCAGTTATAACAGATTATATACAAGAATGATAATGATATCGAAAATTCCTAATATTCATTCTTTTACGTGTCTTTTTCACCCGTCATAATTTTAGATGAAAAATTACTATAATGAGGTCAATAAATATAATTTCTTTGAGAACCGATGAACATTATCTAACAATCTTGTCTTAAAATAATCTTGAACCTTCATTAAAGGATATGTTGTAAACATCATCATTTTAGATGTTTAACTTCTTTGTGTACTAAAAATATTTAGGGACAAAATAAAACCTATCAAACATAATGTAAATTAATTTTTATTTTTATTAATTTTTTTTTTTTTTACCTTTTTATTATAAATTATTGTTATAAATAAAAATGCAAGAAGATTGTTGAATGACATGTTCACCATAGACGGTAATTTATCCTAGCTAACTAAATTTTCATGTCTCTACAAATATATATATACATATATTGCTTCCGAGCTTACGGAAGGTATACGGAAGCTACGTGATCGTTCTGAAGAACGAAACATTTTTAGGTCTCCAATTCCAAAAATGCCAAAGATAGAAATCCGTTTTAGACATCAGGGAAAATTTTTAGTTCCGTGTCGGTCTGTCTGTCACTCTATTTTTGCGAACTATTGGAACGAAGTTCCTTATGGCACGTTATGGGCCCGGGAGTGAATCCGAAAAAAACTACCAAAATCACCGTCACGCAAAATCCGTCACGAAATCTACCGATAATGGCGATAACTTGTGTAAAAGTTGACCGATTTAGTTGAAATTTGGTACGCATGTTCATTTTAACAATGCCCAAAGCAAGTTCGTTGGATAACGTTATCCGCCCAAGCGTTCGCGCGCAACGCTCGCGTAAACGTAAGCGTCAAATAAAAAAATTGGAATTTTTGGACGGAAAAAATTCTAACTTCATCTATTTAATGAGACAAACAACTTTTACAAGTAAAATATTTTAGTAAAACGAACACCGACACTGCTATGAAGTGATAAAGATCGCTAAATTTATTAAAGCGGACCAAAACGATTAAAATAAACAAAACAAAGTTTTTACCGATATCTTTCATTCTAACTTAACGATTTTAATGAAACTTTGTATAAATCACCTATAGTACAATTGAAACAAGCATGTAAAATTTCAACCTCATACTAGCAAAAGTTTTTGTGAGTTAATGATTTATATTTTTTATTTTAATATTTAATTAGATTAATTTTCCGTCAGCGTTTGAGGGGACAGTTCTTTTTTGTTCTACAACCATCTGCTTTAACTATAAATTTATCATTAACTTTTTTCTCAATATACAATACATTATTTATTTTAAGCCGCTCACTTCAAAGATAATAAAAAGCTTTTCATTTAATTTTGCCTTAACTCTGCTAGTAAAAATAGTTAGTTACTTATAATTTTGTTACTTATATTTAATGAAAAGCGTAAGGAACTTTGTTCCTATAGGGTGTCCCACGACACCACACGTATTTTTTATATCTTAAAAAGTGCACGTCCGATTTTAATGAAATTTGGATCGTAGTTCATAATTAGCCTATCGTTGGTCCCATATAAGCTTAATTTTTCTGCGCTCATTTGTTTCTCTTCTACATCCACACAAACATACATTTACTTACACTTACAGCTTCATAAGTGTTTATCTGATTTGAATGAAACTTTTATAGTTTATCGAAGATAACCCCAGATTAATTTTAACCGTCTGCACAAAACAATTTTGACAGATTAAAAAAACGGGGAAATAAACAAAGTGGCAATAATGGCTGCTTTTAAATTATAATAAAGTACGTGATAGGACGCGAGGAAGCTATGAGCCACACTAATTGGCAGTCAATTTTTAATTATATAGGTTAAAAAAAAGTGACTTCAATTCAATCGAACGCAATAATGTCTGATCTTTATTATTTAAATACTCTATTACGTAGCACTCAAGGTCGTCCGCAGGATAGAGACGATGAAGTCATTATCTTAATAAGTATAGATTTTTTACCCAAGACTGAAGAAATATTATTAATGTGAATAATTTAATTTTACGAATAATAATAGGAGCGAGGGATTTTTAAGCCCAGGAGTAGCCACACCTTAGGCTCTTTTGTATTAAAAATAAAAGGAAAGATATATTTAGCTCTAACTTTTTTCCTTCTATAATTTAAGAAGAACTCTATTAAGTTTAAATTTTTTTTAACATTTTATGATTTTATCTCAAAAGAGGCTAAATTATTTTGTTAATATTATTATTATTTCTATTTTTTAATTAAAAATATGTATTGTTCAATTTTAAGAAACAAAATGTGCATACATTATTATCCTTTATGCGCTTATTGAATTCTTTTAAGGGGTAAAATGGACGCCATTTTGGAAACACGATATATTTTTGTGAACTAAATTTCAATACCTTTAAAATGATACCCAGTGAANAGGGCAACCAACAAACGTCAAATTAGTAATACTATGTATTAATAAATAATACATTTTAAATCAATTAATTTATACACAAATTTTAATGCATAGAATATAGAGGTATTAACTTTAATTAGGTTTCATTGTATAAAAATTACTTCCAAATACCAGTTAAAAAATGGTTATAGTAATAAAGGTAAACGAGTAAAATACCAAATAATTTATAAGATTAAGTAGGTATACTTTTTTTCGTTGAGAAGAAATGAGTTAAAGAAATTATCGAGGCACAGTTGATAGAAATAAATGTTTTCAGTTTTGTATTCGACACATTAATATAATTAATTTACAGATCGATTAACTAGAGAATGAGAGAAACTGTGTTTTCACTTTAAACTAATGTTAATTAATACGAGAACAGATAAAACTAAAATATTATCCAGAGGAAAACTACCCACAAATAAACTATGTATATTGTTAGTTTACTTCGCAATAACACGCCTGTCTTATCTTCCCTCTTAGACTAATAACAACAAACATAGCACAAAGTGAATCTATGTAGTTAATGCCAAGAATTTTGAAGCGATGCCATTACTAAATACCTAGCAATAACTGTCGAGTGTTTATAATAAAGTGATGACGCTTTAGATTTTATAAGGAATTTATATATGTATATACGTAAATACATAAAAAAGCACAATTTATTTTGAATTTTTGCTTCCGAGCTCACCACAGGTAAAAGAAGCATTGTGATCATTCAGAGTAATGAACATTTTCTGTCTCTGAATACAAAAATAGAAACCAGTACAAGAAACCAGGTAACATTTTTGGTCCTGTGTCTGTCAGTTGGCATACAACAGATAGACCTGTCCAACATTTTTGTTTTTGGGGACCAACAAATCTTAAAAACTACTTGTCCGATTTTAATGAAATTTCGATAGTAGGTTATAATTTGTTCTATTCTTCTTATTCTATTCTTGATACCATTTATTGGTCCTTATCTATTGTGGGTGTGGGTCCCATATGAATTTCATCCTTCTGCGCTCATTGTTCTCTTCCTCATACGCACTAAGTTTTTTTTTTTAACACCTTTATCTTTAAAAGTACATATTCATCTACCTTTAGAAATTTGGAATATTTGTCAAATGTAGGCTACAGTATGTTCTACAATAGCTTTTAAAACCATCTACAATCAAAAAATTAAATGCTAAATACGATTATTCTTATTCATATAAAAATTAAAAAAAAATTTAAAGATTTAAAAAGGTGGGGAAACTTAAATAAATGAGACAAAAAGGGCCGTAACAATAAATGTATACGTGAGGAAGCTATGCGCTACGCTAATTGGCAGACTATTTTGTTGTACGTTCAAGAGCTGAGCCGAGAGAGGGCGTATTTCTGGTTCTACAGTGTAGCAGATTTTTTTTTATAACTGACAATAATTTTTATTTATTAATAATGTTACATCCTGATGGACAGCATGCGTTGGATAAGACACTTAAAATTTAGCACTTCACACTTCTATAAAACCTTTAGAGTTTAGAGGAATCGATATTTTGTTGATTATTGGACTTATGCTTATACATATTTGCTCAGTGGATTTTAAAAAGCCTCTTGAATTCCTCGACACCGATCCCACGTTAATTTTTGATATTAATATTTAATTTTATTCATGATTATCTAATATAGTTAAACTCAACAAATGTTTAAAATAAAGCAATAATGAATAGTAACTCTGGTAACCTTCGCCGATATTGTGAAGATGCATCAAGTTCAGCAGCAAATGACCTAAAGGCGCGCAGCCTATACTTTTCGAGCCGCTAGTTTTCATGATTATGACGAGGTTGAACCGCTCGTGGCGTTCTGCCTACACATGTAGACACCAAAGAGTTCTCAGTTCAAATTAAGACGGCTTCGTTTAGGGTTCGTTTTATGCTTGCAACCCTCCAGGCTCCAACGTCTATTCTATTTAATTTTTAATTTTTAATTTTTTTTTTAAGTGATTAAGGATTATTGGTCAGTAGAGAATGTATTATACCTGATTGATATTTATAAAACAGGAACAGGAGGACCATTTAAAAAAAATAAAATAAAAGAAGATGCTGGAAGAGAAATAGATTCGGAGATAAATATTATTGAATGAGCGTGGTGAGTTCTTAATTTTAGAGACTAATGGTCCAGAAGAAAGCGTGAAAAAGAGTTTCTGACTAAGATGATGAAGCAAGAATTTTGTGTTAAAGTTAATCTTTTGGTGCCTTTTATGAATATCGGGTTAGCTAAGTTCGGTTTCGGGTCATAGCTTGACAATACAGGCATTTGAAAAAACAACTCGGTGAAGAGCGGCCATGCCCGTCCATTTTGGTGGGCAATGTAATATTCAAGATCCTAAGTACAAAATTAGTTAATAGACCAGAAATCAAGTTGAGGTTACTTTGTCACTTGATAGGTTAGTTATTAAAATATTACTCCAAATGAAAGTGGTCACCTACAAAATGTCAATCTAATATCAACTTCAAATTTTGGTTTACTATAATTATAAATATTATTAGTATTATTTAATTTGTTTATAAAATCATATTTCCATCAAAATAGGTGGGATGTGTCTGCTCTTAACCGTTTATTTTTTTTTATTTTATATTATTATATTTTTTTTTTTTTTCAAATTCTTATTGCCAAGTTATGCCCCGCAGACGGACTTATAGGTGACCACATATACTTAGAACACACAAAAAGATTAACTAATTAGCTTCATATTAGTCAGACACTTCTTTGCACGCTATCTCCTGGACAATAAGGATTTTAAAATTTTCTTTTATTATGTATAGCAATTTTTTACTTGGTTCATGTTTTATTAATTTAATTTTTTTATTTACAGGTTAGCTTTATTTATCAGTAAAACGCATATCCAACCATTTGCAAGTTTGCATGTGAGTTAAGCCTTTTTATATTTTATTAAATGAGTTTATTTTATTTTTAATACCATTATATATTTTTTATATAATGTAAAAGAAGAATTATATAGCCTTCATAAAAAAAAACTAAAATTAATAGGCATGTGTAATACGCTGTACGCTCTTGACCAAAACTGACATTGATTTAAGATTGTCACACTTGATAGGGGATAGGGGACCACACGCGGATTTATAGTAATTTTTTAATAACTAACCAAAAGATTAACCAATACACAAAGTTTATAGCNCTTCATAAAGAAAAAACTAAACAATTAATAGGCATGTTTATACGCTGTACGCTCTTGGCCAAAACTGACGTTGATTTAAGATTGTCATACTTGATAGGGGATAGGGGACCACACGCGGATTTATAGTAATTTTTGAATAACTAACCAAAAGATTAACCAATACACAAAGTTTATAGCTTCATGTTAGTCAGACACTTTTTACTTTTTTACACGGTTTATAAGGAATATCTCTTAGACTATAACAATTTTAAAAGTTTGTGTTATCGTAGCATTAGCAACAACTCTAGTTTTTGGAAAGTTACACTTAATATTTTTAATATGTTGGCCAATGGACTATTGGAAGACTAAACTAGCAGAGCAGTTTCCAGTCAGCATGCTATGTTATATATAATTTATTAAAGGTATTACAGATTAGGAAATGGATATATGTAATTATTAAAATCACACATAATATTTTCAAAGTGGCGGCAAATAAGGCGGAAAACTGAAGACAAGATTATTAGTCAGCATGACATCTTATACATCGCATTGAAAATGAAAAAAGAAGGTGCAACTACTAATATGTATATTATTTCATTTTTTTTAGAAATTTTGAAAACAAATATGGCCGAAATGAGGGTTATAAATTATACATAATAAATTATTATTAAAAAAAAAAAAAAAAAAAAAAAAAATATGCATACTACATACATGACATGTTACACGTAATTTTAACTCTTTTCCGATGTATTTAGAATGTATACATTTTTTCATAAACAATTTTTCCAACAAGTATGTCCGATAAAAGAGAAAACTATAATTTTCTAAAAGCGAGTTTTTATAAGCCACATTACTAGTACAATAAATTGGAGTAGGCGGAAGAACGTTTCTTTGCTTGATAATATTGGGTCCAGCATGTGCAGCAGATTCTCAAATTCTTAAATTGACCGCTTATTTCATGATACTTTAGTCCATCAAGCTTCGCATCAGTCCGTTATTACATAGGTTAGTATGCCTCAAAGTAATTGTCTCCACGTCTTCTTCCACAAACTAGCCATCACTCTAAGATTGAGTAGTTTCCCTCGCACGAAAATAAGTACACACACTGGTTGTCAAATGACTGATGGTGGTTCGATCTAGTTCCTTCTTTTCGTGGATTGCTAAAAGTTCGAAGAGCGGCTCATATACGATTCGGCTCGCAAATGTATACGCGCCTTTAAATGAACCACAAAAGCCTACTTAATCTCATAAGCTATAGCTATAATTATAATTTATAATATTGAATACTGTTGATAGCACTAGTTTTTGGAACGAAGTTCCTTATGGCACATTCTGGAGCCCGGGAGTGAATCCGAAAAAAACTACTAAAATCACCGTCACATAATAACCGTCACAAAATCACCGTCACGAAATCTACCGATAATGGCGATAACTTGAGTAAAAGATCACCGAGTTAGCTGAAATTTGATAAACATGTTCATTTTACTAATGCCCAGGCTGAGTTCGTTGGAAAAGTTATCCGCCCAAGCGTTCACGCACAACGCTCGCGTAAACGTAAGCTTCAAAAATTTTTANTAAAATATTCGAATAGAAAGACCGGGAACATAAAGTAAAATTATTAAGCTTACAATTATGAAATGATCATGCTCACTACGGCACTAAAATACTCTATTTAAGCAGCGATCAATGAAAAGAACTTAATTTAGGTATCTAAATTGGATATTAAATGAAGTTATAGTCATTATATAGACCCAAACCTCACATATAAATCAATAAAAAGGGTGGGGGGACTTTAGGTTTAGTAGATTTAATAATAATAGGGTTGGCCTCTCTGCTACTAAAGAAGCTTTTAGCTCAATTAAACTTTATTTAGTATAAGTTCACATTTCACATGCCAACCTCAGATTTAAATCTAACCAATGCTAATTATACAAGGATGCTTTGTTTCAATTAATTTTAACGACAGTTCGTCAAGCGATTATTATATAAATATGCAGATAAACTGTTTAAAAACGTGTTATGTTTTATTAAGACACACATTCGTGTTACTTTTATAGGATAACTTTATCATAATAAAGTCATTAAAATGTTTTCAACTGATAATTATCAAATTAATGAATCATACATGTAATTAAATTATATTTTATATAAATAACATTATGTTTTATTCGTGTAAAGCAATTGTGTTGTTATACCTAATATTTGTTATTCTTAGCATAAATTGTGCATTAATTTTATCTAACATATTATTTATATTATAGTTTTGATTGTTAGGTTAAAATACGGAATACTAAAAGAAATAAACTAAAAGCGATAAAAGAAATACAAAATAAAACTAATAATCTTAGTAACATGATATGTAGACTGATAACAGCTTTGTATATAGACTATATTGTATAAATATTTTATAAAGTTAATTATATTTTTTTGTTTACTTGTCATATTTGCAGAATGTAAAAAAAAAATTTATGGAAATTTTAAGAACGACTGAATCAAGTGTTTAAGGTCTAAAGGGTTCTGAGTCAAAAAAGTTTTTTTTTTGTGTTAAATGTTAGTAGTCAATCTATGCGCAGAAGCGCGGAGCAACCCACAGAACTGATATATGAAATTGGAAACCTAGGTATATGCAGTGTGCAGCGTGATATCAATATCTATTTAATATAAGGTAACTTTAAACTTAAATGGCAGAAAAAATAGACCTAATTTGAATAAAGAAAGAATTGTGGACTTTAATACCTCTTTCCCTGTAATAAGGCATTTACACAAAACCAGCCTTATCCAAGTTGCATTTTATGCCTATATTTTTCAATCGTACTTCGCCAACTTAAAATAGGAATACATTAGATTAAAAAGCTTAATTGTAGCCGCCTTTAAGGCCTAATTTGTCACATTTACCCACTTCTTTGGTTTTTTAAGAAATAACGCCTCAATATTTCCAAATATTTAAAATATAACCATTTTCAAACAGCTTTACAAAAGAATGAATAGAATCTGTGAAATATGAACTATATTTTCCCTACATTTAAAATCTGATTTTTATCATCATGCACCAGTTAAAAATAAACTTTTTTTGGTCCTTCGGATCAGGTCGAAAAAATACTTCGTCATACCAGGGTAAACAAATATACAACTGGCTACACTATACAGCTAAGCTAAGTGTAGCTATACGTATTCAACATATTTAGGCATATAAAAAGCCCCAAAAACTTTTTTCACAAGCTAAGGGTACTATAATGGCCTTCATCTCCTCAGCTCTCTCTGACTGCATAACGTAGATAGCTTTTTCTTTAGACCGGCACGCAAGTTTACATAAATTCTTCGAATTTTATTAACACTTAAATTGATTGAATTCCAGAGTTTTTTTAAGTTTCGTCTGTCTGAAGAATTAGCAATGCTATACCTATGTAATTTAGAATGCTTTTAAAATTCAAGCTTTTATAAGAAAAAAATATTGATTGAGTAAGCGCACAGTCTAAGTGCTATAGGAAAACAATAACAATGTTTAAAAGTGGCTTGTTAAATAAAAAAAAGTTTTCAATAATTGTTCTACTATGCTATACCATGTTACTGTACAAAAAATAAAAAAAACATGACATGTTACACGTAATTTTAACTCTTTTCCGATGTATTTAGAATGTATACATTTTTTCATAAACAATTTTTCCAACAAGTATGTCCGATAAAAGAGAAAACTATAATTTTCTAAAAGCGAGTTTTTATAAGCCACATTACTAGTACAATAAATTGGAGTAGGCGGAAGAACGTTTCTTTGCTTGATAATATTGGGTCCAGAATGTGCAGCAGATTCTCAAATTCTTAAATTGACCGCTTATTTCATGATACTTTAGTCCATCAAGCTTCGCATCAGTCCGTTATTACATAGGTTAGTATGCCTCAAAGTNAGGTCGAAAAAATACTTTGTCATACCAGGGTAAACAAATGCGGCTCTTCATAGAGAATTTAAATATTTTTTTATATTTTTTCAGAGCTTTTAACACGAGTGTTGTTAAATTGACTTAGTACCTATAAGTGAAGCGTTTAAGTCGTACGTAAGTCGCTTCAAAAGAGGTCTTCAGTAAAATTGGTCAATAAAGAGTACAAAATGAACTTAATTGCTTATGAAGTAGATCTTCGATTGCGTCGATAGGTCCAAGGTAACTATGGTGTGGCTCTATACATATGTATCTGAAAAACCGGAATGAAGCACTCATTGATTTAACGCGTGCCCACCCCTGATCTATAATTAAATTAAATTTCTTATAAGTAACTAGATTTTTTTTTTTTAGAAAAAATGTACGAAAAAAGAGGCTTAAATAATTTATCCACATTGAAATATGTACATATACTTTTTTAACACAAACAAACGAATATACCTATTTAAATTTAATTAATTACTATATAGATTATGTAGGTCTTCCGGTAGTGATCGAATCAGGTTGGTTGAATTTCCTACGTTTTTCAACAACATGATTTCAATTCAATTCAAGACCTAGAAATTTATGATGAAATAATTACAAGATAAAAAGAATTTTTTATATACTACGTTTTTTAATTCAATTAATTCATTTTTTAATTTACTTGGTTTACTTATTCTTCTTTGCTGTCATTCAATGTTTACCTCTCAAAAAAAATCTTAATTTTGAAATCTGTCAAAATGAAGGATTGTAAATATTGGGGATATGACAAAACAAATAAAATAACATGCGGATTTTTTCCGAACTAACTTTCCATGCAGCAAATTTGCTGAAAACGAATTAAATTCTGCTGAAAAATTACTAAAAGCATTAAAATAATGCATTGTCATCGTGTTCTGAGCTGTTCTGAAAGTTTCAAATGTCTAGCTACTCGGGATGTTAGTTAAAATTCGATTGCAAGATTTGTACCGGACAAACAAACATACAAACAAGAAACCAAGTTAATAAAAACGTAGTAATCAAATGTTGAAACCTACGCACTAAGATTGTTTAAATATATTAAATTCTTCAAATTAATTTTACTTAGAAAGACTACTGCTATTAAAAGGAAAATATTATTTTTTAGAGAGACTATCATAAGCTTATAAGGATTAAATTTTTTATAAAAACTTATTATAATTTTCTTAACTATATAATTTTCAGAAAAGTATTAAGCAATAATAAGAAAAATGGTAACAAGATTTTATTTCATGATTACCAGTAATATTTATATATTTTTTTTTAAAAAAAATAGAAGAACACTTCCGTGCACATTTGTTGGAACTTATACTTGGATAAATTGTAAACCAATATTGTCATCACCCTAAAACTTGCGAGCTCTGAATACTTTAACTTTTCAGTTCATCAAAGTCTCCCGCGACAAGCTTCTGTTATACCTACTGATAAGTTCCTACTGATAAGTTTCATCCACTTTGAAAACGTATGACGTACTAGTACAAAAATCAAAAGGTAATATATAAAACCTTCACGCGAGCACTATTTCATCGCTAACTTTTGTATTACTATTATATTTATTTTGAAAAAAAGTTATTTATTTAGTATAATTACCGAAATTCATTGTTTTTCTTTATAAAGGTAATTGTTGGGATAGGGATAGTAATGTCTCTTACGAGCAATGATTGAATAAGTTCTAGAACTAAATTAATAAATGGAAACGACTTTAACCAATTTAACACTCCAATAGCAGGGAAGAATAACAGTACAGACTAAGCAAATAGTTTACCACTTAATGGCGTCAATAAATTTTAATATTATTTATCGTGTCTTTTACCACTAGTCAAATGACATTCGAGGAAAATATATTTTAACAGATATTTATAATTTCGTTGAAAGGTTGTGTTATTATGAAAACAATATCAATTGCTTTATCATCATAATAGCTTTATTAAAATAAATTAAAACCCCCTTATCTGCAGGAAAAAAAAACTTTGTGGGTATAGAAGAATTGAGAAATGTGCGTTCGTGAAGGCCTCTTTATCTCTGTCAGTCAACTAATATTGAATTGGCCATATTAAGAGAATTATTCGGATTCGGATCTAGAGGAATATCTAAATACAATATCTAAAGGCATTTAAATATTATCTATTTTGTTAAGTACCACTGCTAAAGCCATTTCTCATTATTTGAAGAGGACGAAATAAGAAAAAATACTTAATTTTAATAGTTCCTTTTGCCTAACTAACAACACTTAAATTTTCATAACACTTTAAATTTGTAGGAACTGAAGGTAATAAATATTATTTATTTTATTAAGTACCACTACTAAATCCAATCCAGATTATTTACAGAGGACGAAATAAGAAAATATACTTTATTGCAAATATTTTACTATTAAGGTACTCTTAAATATCTAAAGCTGACTATCCAAATGTATGCTACTGGTATAAGAAAAAGATCAATCTAAGATCTTTAAATCCAGTGGGTATTGATGGAAATCTCTTTTTAATATCATATAAATTATTTTTCAGATAACAACAAGGCCAAGATTTTTACCTTTTAATGAATTCTAATTATTTAAATATGTAGTAATATAAAAAAATTTAACGGGGAATATAAGTTTTATTCCAACTTAGATAAACAAAGATACTGAATAGAGGAACAATGTATATAAAAAAAGACAAATGACATTTTGATAACAGAAAATCCTAATTTTAAAACGATTAGGAAATAAATTTATAGTTAATAATCGTACAAGTTGTACTTCGAGGTAGAACCTCGAATGTAAAAACGATACACGATATCGGGCAATTTAGACGGTTTGACAATATCAATAGGAAGTTTTAAAGTAGAATTAACGCATTTCAGGAAAGCGTTAAATAGAACTATTTATAGAGGATACAATACTTTTAAATTTCGATCAACTAGTGTAATTTTATCAGCTTGAACCGAAGCATATTACCAAAGACCCGAAGATGATTTAGCTGATTTTTGGGAGTTCCCTTTATTAATATTTAATTGGAATAAATAATTTAATATTATTAACTTTATTACATTACTTGAAACTGTATCATAGTATATGATTTTTTTTTATTAATATAATAAGGATTAAAGAAAACAAAATAACTTTTACCAATCTTAAAGCGTTATATAATCATCACATATATTAAGACTGACGCAGGTTTCTACCTAATATTATCATTTTTTATACACCTTATACCTGTCTTCCGGGTGTAATTTCATGGATATTTAAGTTTAGATCTTTAAGTTACGAGAGGAAGTGAGAAATTTATATGAAACTTAATTAGAGTTACTATAACATTAACCTGTAACTTAAGTCATCAAAAAATGCAAAGAATTACTTTATTGAAACTTGCTAATACTACAGAGGTTCCCCGATTTATCACAAATAGACATACAAATTTTCAATTGCACTGTTATTGAAATGTACTAGAGTATCGTGATCTATCGAAAATATTAGAAGCAGCATAAAAAAATTATAATACAATACGGCTCTTGCTTTGATTTACATTAGGGAATTAAGAGGGGCGTACCATATTTTAAATTGCAATGTTCATAAAATTTTTATTATTTATGTTTTAATATTTACTGATAACGGATAATAACTTGATCTTTTAAAATTTTGTATTTAGCGCCACTTTCTAAAAAATTCATCTCTAACTATATTAACCACCTAAAGGATATTACATATTATGTGCCCTTTGAATTAAATTAAAATTCTGCAAGGGCATTTTAAATTCATTTATAAAAACAACAATAAGTTTTTTGAACTGAACTATTGTTGTTAAAAATACAAGAATTGTTAACACCTCCTTAATTAATTAGCGTTTCTTATAACTTTACTTGCTAATTTGATAAAAAAAAATTACTTTGTCATTTTAAAGATAAATTAGTTCTACTCGTATTTAATCAAATTTATGCGTTTATAAATTTTACTAGAAGAGAAATATTATTGTCAGTGAACTGAATGTTTCTGAGTAGAACATTATTATTTTTTTTTTTTTATCGCATATAACCAAACTTTTTTACCGCATATAACCAAACTTTTTTACATTTATGTCAACTTCTCACCTTTATCAAATTCTCAATATAAAAAATTGCCTTAAATTCAGATTATATTGGTTTTATAGCTTAGTAAATATCAGTTTTATTTTTTTTTGTTTTAAGTATTTCTATAAATAAAAAGTTAAAAGTATTTATTGTATGGTATAGCTTTATAATAATATAGCTCTAGAAGATTTACAAGTCAACGTAATGAAATTGAATCAATATTATACTAAAAGAAATCAATAAGTTTTTGTTGGGACAGCAATCTATTCATTGGTAGGTATTGTTTTAATATCTCTAATGAAAGAAATAAAACCTGTAATTGAGTACTTTATATATTCATACTAACTTTTGTTTTTAAGTATTTTTATAAAATTATTTTATTTATTTAATAATGATTTTTTTCCTTTTTTCAACTTTAAAATGGTTAATCGCTTAATGGGTGAAATGTAAAAAAATGGTAGCGGTAGTAAAGACCACACCGGCTAGTATTGCCGCCATTAATCTACTTTCCAACGGATAATTTTAGAGAGAGGGCAATTTATTAATAGCTTAATTAAGCCATAACAATTAATAACTAGATTCTGGCTTTTCCTTTGACTTTTTAAAAACATTATTAATATAGTTCCGCATTCTTTCATATCCTACGCTTATATACAATTTACATTTTCTTTATAGGTTTTAAATAAAAGTAAGGAAAACAAATAATTTTTAAATTTACATATCCTAAATGAATAATTAAAGAATTTTAAAACACCAACAAAAAAAACAAACGGAAAGATAAATATTCTAAATAATCCATTTAGATCCAGATAATTTCGATTTACAAATAGCATTTTGAAACAATTATTTGTATTCTTAAAACATTTATTACTTGGAAACGTAATCATAATGATTATCTCTAATTATAATATGCTATTAATTAACTGATTGCAATTCTATGAATATTTTATATCAATAATTTCACATTAAATAGAGACATACATAATTCAATAAGAAAGTTATTGGAACTGTACGGAGTGACAGACAGACATAGAAACGAAACTAAGGGGTTTTTTTTGGTTTTACCAAACCCCTAAAAATCATTATTATAAATTATAAGTCAAATATACGTATTAACAAAGTAAAATAAATTACTTATAATAGGTACCTTTTATTGATTGTTTCTCTAACAGTCTATATATACCTACAGTGAATATAACTAAAGAGTAAAACACATACGTATTTGCAAACCTTTAATACACACCGGTTTATACCTACAGAATTCCAATGTGTAATCATTGTTTTCATATTATTTAAAATGTATTTATTGGATTGATTAAAGAAATGTCAAATTTAAAAGCACGTGGAATCGAACCAATATCCTTTTAAATGAATTGTCAAATAAGTTATTCCGGCATCAGAGTTTTTTATTTGTTTGTTATTGGTTAAATTAGCTAAACAATTTACTGTTTATATTTATGACCTAACTGGAATGATTTCACCATTTTACTTCAAATGGTAGGATAACCAAGTAAGATAATTTACATATTTATGATAGGTCCCTTATACTGATTGTATCTCTAACAGATAGTCGATACAATTGACGAGTAAAAAAAAATGATTGGACACATTTAAGCAAACCTTTAATACAGGCCGGTTTATACATAAAGATCTAATGTGTAATAACTGTTTTCATATTATATGAAATGTATTTATTGGATTGATTAAAGAAATGTCAAATTTAAAAGCACACTTGGAATCGACCCAATATCAATTAATAGTCAAATTAATTATTAAATTAATTGTCGAACATTTGTAACGGAATCAGTTTTATTTGTACACTTTACTGATTATATGTATGTCCCAATAAGAATAATATCACTATTTAATTTCAAATGCTAGGTTAATCATTTTAGTCATAATAAATTATTCTTAATTGATTAAATGTTATCATAAAATAATGAAAAAAAACAAACATCAGTTTATCTATTCAAATGGAAAATTTACTCATGTAAATAAAAAATACAAATATAAACAAAAAACAATTAGTTTGAACAAAAGGGACGATGAAAATCCACAAAAAACAAATTATTAAGTTTATAGTAAACTCAATTATTTTAGGCCTCTAGCTTGACTTGAGTATTATTGACATCCACTGTTGATAAAAAAATGTTTTATTGATAATATAATTAATTTATAAACATTTTGTGCGTCATCACGTGCTTATTGATAACACAAATATAGATGCATTCAACGAAACATTGCGACAATAGAAAGAAAAGTATTTTATAAAATGCTAATTAAAAAATGAAGATTAGTAAGAATCGATAAGTAAAAAAATAAGCAATTGAGTTTTGCTTTGATAAGCTGGTACATATAGGTAATATGATAAGGGAATTAATTTAGCCCAATGATAGTACCATTTCATTTCAAGTAGTAGGGTCATCGTTTTAGGTACAAAAAAAACAACTAAATATATGGTGGTTCCTATATGTAATTTCAGCAAGCAGACCCCTTCCATAAAAGCCATTGTTAACACATATTTATTGAAAATCCATCAAGCATACCCTTAAATATTTCATATTCATACCTTAAGCAACTTCCTCAAAGAATTAGACCTTTAAAAATTTCTCAAGAGAGCATTTTCGCTTGCTTATAGTGCTTACTTTAAAAACTTCTATATTATAGTTTTGGAATGAAATTTAGAGATAAATAATTTATTTTGTAATGTTACAACAAAATATATAATACATACACACAATTGAATCTTTTTCCTTTCCTCTCAACAAGAAGATAATTGTTTTCAATCTAGGTATAAACAGTAGGTTAAATCTATGTAAGTTTTTCATTCTAGAGGTACAAAAAACCGAGGGATTTTCTAGTGATGAATAAATGAAGAGGGCTCATTTTACCTCTATTTTCTCTTGAAAGAGGTAGCAAGGAAAAGCCAGGGACTCGAGGAGACCCCCCTAAGGTATTCGTGCCGGGAGGGTTTGAACTGAGGGGAAGGCAACAAATGAAGCGGTCTCACTTATTGAGCCATAAAAACCTAAAGTAAAGTGGAACTAGCAAAGAAAAGCTTCTTTTTTTATCATCCTTGTGGTTTATTTGTTTTCATTTATTTTTTTTTTAAAGTGACGAATAGATTTGACTTATATGGGCTGTAAATTGTAAAAAGGTGTTATTTTCTCTACAATAAAAGGGAGGACGTAACTTACCTCTAGGGCAGGTTGTAAACCTCTTCAAGAGTTCTGCTAAGTCCTCTTCTCAGCCGCACCGGCTCCTTATTATTATTTTTTTTTTCTTCTCTATTTTATTATTTCTCTTCTTTTTTTTTATAAATAAATAAAAAAATAGATTAAAAAGAACTACGTAAAAAATATTAACCGGTACGAAAAAATAAAAATTGTAAGCACGATTTTTTTTTTTATTTGGTATATTTTATTATAATTTTTTTGAGGTATTTCAGCGGTAAAAAAAAAAAAATAAAAAAACTATGAATGAAATTTTTTTGTATAGTTTGAATTGAGTGGTGGGGGTAATATTATTATGGGGTATATGCGGAGTGTTTGGGCGCCGTGAAGGGAGTGACTGGTTTACGACCGGAGGGCGGTAGCCGGGGTGGGTAAGGTGGGGGGTGGCTGGTGGGGTGTCCTCGTACTATCTCACTCTAACCTATAGAATTGTATATATTTGTCCCGCTCTTGCCCCTTGTCCCGAGCCCATATGTGCCTTGTTTATTGCGCCTGTGCCGCGAGGCTCGCGACTATGCCCCCTCTTATCCCCCTGTCTCACCGTGTATTCTCCTCTCTGTATTAATATACACATTTGTATTAATACCCCCTTTCCACCTTACTCATCCTACCCCTCCCCCCTTTCTTTCTCTTTATTTAACCCCCTTTTTCTTGACGTTTCCCACTCTTTTGGTGCGAATAAAAAGAAAAGTTTTTTTCTTTTTTAAATTTATAATCTCATTTATAATATTCTTCACCTCCCGCTCCGCGCGGAGCACGTGCTATAATGAGTGGCTACGTTTCTTGGACCAACCGATTAAATGAAATGCTTAACTAGTTTCGTTTCCAAAGCCTTCAACAAAATTGGAATAAGGACTACATAATGCATCAGTCACTCAGCATACCTTCAGAATCGCAGTTTGGAGGCTATTTTATTACATATAAAAGGCTATTTATACATGCAAAAATTCAACTATTTCATTATTAGGTACAATATACAACCATTTTTTAATAAAAAAAAATTTAATCTTACAATAATCTTAATTGAGGTTTTGACGCCTTAGGCAAGAACTATAAGACGCCCCTCCCCCCTCATTCTAAGCCAATGCCGATCAGTCGATTCTGCCACTCACTTTTAGGAAATATAAGAACAAAACAAATAAAACACATTTCATCCCAAATTTATTATTTAATCACTGCTACAATGTAAATAACGAGTTAAAATACTTGCTAGTCCTAATAAACTCTCTTCTTCATGTTTGACCCCAGCCCAAAGTGGGGTCCGGGGAGCCTCCCCTCGGAAAATTTTAGGCAATTAGGCTTAAAATGGAGGATTTTGGGCCTTTTCAGATAAAAAAAAAGCAATCACCTAACAGTTTGATTTATCAAACATTTATAAACATCTATAAAATCGTTAGAATTATTAGAAACATTTATAAAATCGTTAAAATAACATTAACTAAATCGGTTATTAAACTAAAAAAAAATTATTTTTTACCTTTAACGCTATACTATGCTATTTAATTCTTCCTGATTCATTATAAAATACCTTCACAACGTCTTGTAGAGCTACTGAAGTAGGATATGCACTCAAATGAGTATATATATAAACAAACAACCATTAAAGTATGAATAAAAAATCGGGTAAGGGGTACCTCGGAACTTTTCCTCACTTCAGAGGCCACTAAAGCGGCCTCTCCTGCTGCGAAGCAGCAAGAGGAAGCAGCATTGGACGTGGTCAGTACTCGGATGGGTGACCGTTCTGAACTAACTGATTTGTTATCATTCTTCAAAAAAAACTTGTTTTTAATAACTACATTTAATTTAATTATTTGAAGTTTGGCGGTATTTTGAAAGATGTAAACAAACTTTGACGTCATCAAAATTATCGCACTAATAAATAATTTCACTTATGGGTCTGAGACTTGGACGCTTACGAAGAATGATGAAGATAAACTTAGAAGATGGGAAAGAAAAATCCTGAGGAAGATATTTGGACCAGTTCAGCAAAATGGTAATTGGAGATTAAGATCAAACCAGGAGTTGCGGAATCTGTATCCTGAACCAGACTTAGTATCCGTTGTGAAGGCTGGAAGAATTCGCTGGCTGGGACATGTAGCGCGTATGAGAGAAAATAGAGTCCCAAAAATAATGATGGATGGACGGCCAGGAGGAAGAAGATTAAGGGGGCGGCCCAGACTTAGGTGGCAGGAGGACGTCCAAGACGATCTGAGGAGGCTTGGCGTTCGCTCTTGGAGAAGGCTCGCGCAGGACAGGGAAGATTGGAGAGGAGTTGTATCGGCGGCCCTAGCCCTCCATGGGCTGTAGCGCCGTGGATGT
>KZ651109.1:927604-937806 GCA_001010745.2 Gerris buenoi
CAACGATATGCTATATGTCAAAATCCTATTTATACTTTCGGTATTATTAACCATCAAAGTTTAAAAATTCAAAATTTGATAACTTCAAAATGGCGGCCAATATCAAAATGAAATTTGGTGGGCTTGTTTTTCATACAATGAAGTACATTCGTATACCAAATTTCAAGTCGATCAGAACCATTATCGATTTATTAAGATTTTTTTATAATTTTTAATCTAACTCAGCCTCAGTACTGAGCAAACTGGGTTCAAGATGGCGGAAAAAGTTGATTTTCCGGGCGGCACCACTACAGGTAAGGACTGATTTTTCTGCCAAGTTTCAACTCTCTAGGTTAAACACCTTGGGCGGTATGTAGATAACACACACACACACACACGCACATACACACACACACGCACTTACAGAAGTCATGCTGAAAACCACTCAGGAGGTCTTAAAAAACACCCAAAACGGATAATTCCATTGAAATCTTGAAAAAAAATTGTTTGGTGAAAACTATACTTTTCCTAATATAGGTAGTGAGGAAAAGTAAAAAACACAAAATAGTTTATTGTTTGTATCCCAGATAAACATGTAAGTGGGAATCCCAGTTTTAAATGATAATATAAAATATCAACTTGGCTATTGCTCTATAAACAATAATCATTTAATTCCAGGAAATACAATTATAAATGACTGAAATGGGGAGAGAACCACTTATAGAATTTTAAGAAACACGTAGTGGCGCGGCGCGCGGCAAACTATTTATATTAGGTATTATTATGTAGTTTTAAATGGGTATGAAAAATAATAAAACATAAGAAATGTTCAACCTTGTTCTATTCAATTGATATTTTTTCGTAATTTTGTTGTATTCTTCCCCCATGGATCCGCCCCTGAGATCTCTCCTAATTTAAGTTATTTATTTATCTTTCTCTGTAAAAACACTGACTTCTTGGTGGGCAAGTATTTTGCGGCGCCCCTCAGGCCCTAACGCCCTAGGCGGTCGCCTATAGTTCGCCTATGCGGTCGCGCCGACCCTGGTTTCAACCCGCACTTCACATGGGGCTCATGCTAAGAATAAGTGGCTAAGTGAAATGCCTAGATAGTTTCGTTTCCAAAGCATTCATAGAAAATAATCTCCATTATACATAATTTATTCCATTATTTAGTACACAATTTCCCATGAATAGTAGTTTAGAGGCTATATGCAAATTACAACAATCAATAACTATAACAATTATAACAATTACAATGATAAATAACAATTTTTTTAATCATTATTTAATATTTTTGAAAAAAAAAACCCATAATAGTAAGCAGTATCCAAATTAGATACTAACCGTGCAGACTTAAACCAAATAAGTGATAGAAAATATTAGTTTTTAAAATCATTTTAATTTTTAAAACGATTTTGGTTTGTAGGTACAGGTACAGCAGAGTCTCGATAATCCTGACCCCGCTAGTCCGAACGCATCCGTATATTCCGGACGGGCCAAAAACTATGTACAATTTGGAACCAGGGCCGATTCAGATTTATAAATTGTTAAGATTATCGAAACACCGATGCTTTTATTGCCTAATAAAATTTATAAAAATGTTCCTAGTATAGTTTACAGGTGTGCATTCCAACGCTCCGACACGAGGAATACCCGGTATTTCTGTTAAAAATAAACAGATTTAGAATAATTATGAATAAGTAAGAACATCGATACATAGAAATTTAGGGCGGAAGATATATAATTACAAGATAAAAATAACTTTTTATATATCTACTACATTTGGGAATTAAATTTTTTTGCGTTTTTGGTAGTTTTCATACTACGGAAAGTTTAAATTAATTTATTAAATATATAATCATTATTAACACTGGGAGACAGACAGAGAAAAATAGACTCCAGTGCTGGGAGTCTGTTTTTCTCTGTCTGTTTCCCAGTGTTAATAATGATTATAATTTTATTTATACTACATTTTTAAATATTCTTTCATAAATCATAAATTTGAAACCTGTCAAAATAAAGATTGTAAATATGGGACATGCCAAAACAAATAAAATAGCTTGCGGATTTTTTCCGAACTAACTTTCCATAACCACAATTTGCTGAAAACGAATTAAATTAAGCTGAAAGATGGATACAAGTATTCAAATAATGCATTGTCATCGTGTTCTGAGCTATTCTAAAAGTTTCTGTCTAGCTACTCAGGAAGTTAGTTAGGAATCGATTGCAAGATTTGTACTGGAAACAACAAACAATAAGCAACAAACAAACAAACAAACAATAAGCAAGCTAATAAAAACGTAGTAAAAGTAGTGTATTCCAGGAAATACAATTATAAATGACTGAAATGGGGAGAGAACCACTTATAGAATTTTAAGAAACACGTAGTGGCGCGGCGCGCGGTTCAACGGAGTTCCGTGAAATTTCGTCAAGCTACCAGTGTACAATGTATTAACTTTTTTTGAAATTATTAGCCGTTGCTCGAATTTAATTTCAGAACATAGCTTGTTTCACTGGAAGTTCCTTCTATACACGCACCTGCGTAATAGAATTTCATTTCCATTTAATTTATTTGATATTCGGACTGGTGACAAAGCAGTCCTAAGAGTTTTTTTAGACTAATAGAATAAAAACATCGATTTAATAGTTTTACACAACTAAAACTTGTTTTACGGACATTTTAAAAATGATTCCGTTTAATCTGGACTTTCGGTAATCCAGACTGGGTCCGGTCCCGTCAAACTCGGATTAGCGAGACTCTACGATAAAAAAAATTATATCCATGATAATGATAATGGTTTTCAGAGCGTGCGATTTAAAAAGTTTTATATATTTTATTTAATAATTCGGGTTCTACTCAATATTTTTTCGATTAAACTAAGCCTACAACATGCACCTCATGTTAGCGCACTCCACTTGTAAAAATTGATGGATTAATGGAAAGGCTAGTCAATAAAAGTCGGTAAAGATGCGACAGACAGCCAGGAAAAAAGCTAAAACCCGTAATGGTTTTTGTAATGTATAATATGAAGTACTATGAAAAAATTTTGGTAACTAACTGGTCCAAACAACATATTAAAAAATCAGAATTACATCACGCTTTGCGAATTTAGATATTTTTATGTATATTTTGACTAGCCTAGAAACTATAAGAAAAATAAATTAATTTAAGGTCTATTCACACACATCAGGCACGGCACGGCACCGTCATTGTTTCGAACCCGAACCGTCACCGTCAAGTGTCAGGCAAAATCGGGGCTCCATTCACACCTAACCGGCACCGTTCCGGCATTTTTTTTATCACACTCAACAAAGCTCAGAAAACTCGCCGGCAAAAAAAAATATCGTTGAAGAGTAATGTGAAAATGCCGGTTCGGTGCCGGCGGCGTGCCTGACATGCCGGTTTCGGATCGGTGCCGGCTCAGTGTAGACGGGGCCATTTAACTTCCAAGAAAGAAATTTTTTTTTGCCTGATACATATCGGAAATGACGGGCCGGTGCCGTGCCGTGCCTGATGTGTGTGAATAGACCTTTAAACTTTAACCACACTCAACATTTATTTTTCTACATTGTATGAATTATATAAACTAACATTTATTGGATGGCTGGGCTTTCATTACCCTTAATAAAAACAAACGCCATTTTTAATTCGATTTTTTAGGTACTTTCCCATGATTGGATTGTGTCTGATTTTGGATATGTTACAAAGCAAGGTTAGTTTAGTTGAATACCACTGCAATCGCTCGAGAAGCAATTTTGCCAAGGTCAAATCATATTTTTCCTAGACTATTACTATTGTTACATAATTAGAGCAGTTATTTATTTTGTTAATTATTACTTATTCATGAGGAAGACCAAGAATATAGTAAGATAATATTTGTTAGTTCGATAATGATGACAGCTGTCACAATAAATGAAAAGAATTGGGTTCTTTAGTATTACAGAATAACAAGCCATCATTCTCTCCCCCAAGGTTTCCGATTTCATGTCACATAACTTCATATAAGTGGGTAAAAAAGTCATTGTAAAAAATGTCGACAAAGTTCTTGTATGAGGGACGAGGGACACATGTTTAGGTGCATAGCTCGTTGAGCTCAACACCATAACTCCCCCTATCATAAATGATGGAAAAACACGCTAAGGGGAAGAACAACGAAGGGATAGGTTGGAAAATTCATTAAATTTTCTTTAAAGTCCTCTTGTAGATTTAAACAAATCAGGCTAAATTCATTTATTGAATGCTTAAGATGAATTTTTATGTAAAAAATAGTTACATGGATGTAACTACTTTTTCGAAAGAATGTTTAATTAAAAAAAAAAGTAAATGTGGTACCTTATATTAAATGTTGAGGTACCCATTTTCCGATCAGCCGCAGACACCTAGATATAAACAAAAATAGTTAATCATGATGTTAAATATATTATTTTCAGTTTTATTTATTCATAATAATAACAACAATAAATAAAATTTAGAAAAGCAATTCTAGGCATTACACAAAATAAATTAAAGAAGAGAAACCGTCATTGATTTTACTTGCATCTCTCTGTTGTCTTAGAAGAAGACCGTTGAAAAATATTTTATACTAATTCAATTCCATTAAAATTTTTGAAACAGTCTGAAAACAGATTTTATTGCACTTCAAAAAGTATCACGGACACGATTCAGACCGGAATTACTTTAAATAAGAAATAAACCGTCGTGGAAACGAAGACAAGAAGTATTCATGAAGAATGTTTTCTAAGTAGGACTAAGTTAAGACCTAACCTAGATTCATTTTTGAAAACTAAAACAGTTAGGATCAGGAGAATACTTAAAAAGTTACAAGTCAATGTACATATTTACTTATCGATATAGTCGAGGGTGCACTCTCTCCTTCTTCGAATATATATATAGATAAGTTTCACTACTCGCACGCACTGTGCAGTGCATGTGTAGTGTGTAGGTATTCACGTTCACACCAGAGGTTGGCCAAAATGTTGTTTAATACTTAATTTGTGCGTGATAGAATTTGTAACTATTATTTAGTTAAGGTGTTGTAAGAATAAATGAATTTATAACTATGTATAAGCAAAAGGAGTGAAACTATTGGCATAATATCAAATAAATACTATTTATTTTCGGGCTATATTTTTATTTTAATACAAATATTTACTACATATACATACATAGTATGAACAGAACATATTATACCTACAAACCTGAGGGTCAGGTTAACATTAAAAAAAATAAAAGGCAGATTGTAGATTAGATTAGATTAGTTTATTTGTTTAAGTTACAAACTTTTACAAATTATTTTGTACTTAAGGTTCATAAAAAAAATAACTGGGATTTACACATCGAATCTTTCATTATAAACAAAATACAATATGATGAGAGAATTTGCCATAATTATTTCTTTCAACAAATTGTTAGATAACAATAATCTAATAATACCTAAATAAAAATAATACTGTTAGATGACAATGTCGTGTAATTATTGTTTTGTAGTTAGATGAATAAAGGATTAGTTGCTACGCTTGCAGTAAGCAATAGTGGAGTTTAATGGTAAGAACAGGGTTGGTAGCTTTGGAGGAAGGCTACCACAAATTTGAAAAAGAGCTAGAAGCTGCCCCAAGTCTGGACAAATAGCTTAAGCATATTAGTAAAGACTTTAAACAAAAATTGTAAATGAAGATCAAATAGCTATAAAATCTATAAATCAGCTATAGCTGGAGGATTAATACCTAGAAGAGAAGAGGCAAATGATAATTATCTATTTAAAAGTTCGACAAAACAATAATGACACAAGGTTGTCATGCCGTACCAAAATATAATAATCAGCTGAACAAATGTTAAAAATTGTCGAAATTTCAGAAAACTATATTTCCTTCTTCAAGCTGTAAAAGAATTTATTCAACAAGTTCTTTTTTATAGCTTGAAGAAAAAGGAAATACTATGCTTGAAACTCGGGTAAATCCATAAATTTGATTTTTATTTTAAAAAAATAAAAGGTTATTACAC
The DNA here is from genome assembly GCA_001010745.2 of Gerris buenoi. Classification (NCBI taxonomy): domain Eukaryota; kingdom Metazoa; phylum Arthropoda; class Insecta; order Hemiptera; family Gerridae; genus Gerris; species Gerris buenoi. The sequence goes on from KZ651109.1 coordinate 933,585, forward strand.
TACTACAAAATAAATCACTATCTGAATTCATTTATGATTTTTTTGGAGTCAAACAATGGAACTTAACTAAATAGATAACTAAAGTATAGGAAGAAAGTAAAAATTAAGAAAGCGAGATAAGTAAATTGTATGTTTTAATTTTCCTAATGTGAAATAGCTTTGCATCTATTAACTATTAACCAAATCTCTCATATCACTTTAACTATAGTAATTCTAAAAAAAAAAACCTACCCTTATTAGTCAGGCATGAAGTTACTTTTTAAAACTTAACACAGGATTTCATATAGTGAAACCGAGAGTGTATGATAATTGAAAATTGAACTTCCGTAAAAAAAAACATTACTAAGTAAGGGACACAATTAATTTAGTTATGTACATCGTTAGTTTTGATTCATTGTCTAACCTCAACTAAAATAGCTTTATTTCTATTGTACTGTAGGTCCAACAATAGAAATATTGTGTACTGTAGGTTGTTTTTACAATTTTTTACTCGTTATCTTCACCCTCTGCTTTTACATGTGCTTTTATACAAAGTAATAAATAGCATTTGTTTAAAAATATAACGTAAAACTGAATAATGTGTGAGTTCGTTTTAGTAAGTCAGTTCTGTTGTGTCACTTATATACCTTAGGGAAAAATGATATGAGTTCAAGTCAAAAATTTGAACTGATTGACTGAGACACATCAATCGATGTAATAAGTTGGTCGAACATCGCAGTAAAAAGTGAGCGTGGGAGAAGTCTAGCTCATTTCATTCCTTAACCCTGACAAAAACCTTTTTCAGCACTTTCAAAATCGCAGTAAATGTTTCTAATATTATGTATGTGGTAAATGTATAGAAAGAAAGGCTTGTGTTTGTGTTTTGCGCAAAAATACTAGAACGATTCCGATGGATTTACACAAGTTAAGGTTCCCCATGCACGAAAGAGTGATTAAAAAATAGTAGTTTAAAAATAGTAAAAAATAGTAGAGTGATAAAAAAGTATTTCTATCTGCTGTCTATGGTTTGTCTTCTGTGCAGACGCGGCGCGGGGAGCCTAAACTACAGGACGGGTTTTGGCAACATTTAGCATACATGTTCAGAAGAACCGTACACCGTACATTAAATTTTAGTAATAAATTTGGGGGCGCTTCCCTCAAAAAACTTTAAACTCAAAACGGTTCTGACGGTGTTGATTAAAAATTCCATTTGTTGTCCATTAAAAGACCATGTGTAGATTTAATTTCCCAGGAAACATCTAATTTCTAAGATGATGAAAATAAAACTGATTTGATGAAAATCACAATAGTTTAAGTAAACTAGTTTAAGTAAATCACATAATAATAACAACAATAAATAAAATTTAGAAAAGCAATTCTAGGCATTACACAAAATAAATTAAAGAAGAGAAACCGTCATTGATTTTACTTGCATCTCTCTGTTGTCTTAGAAGAAGACCGTTGAAAAATATTTTATACTAATTCAATTCCATTAAAATTTTTGAAACAGTCTGAAAACAGATTTTATTGCACTTCAAAAAGTATCACGGACACGATTCAGACCGGAATTACTTTAAATAAGAAATAAACCGTCGTGGAAACGAAGACAAGAAGTATTCATGAAGAATGTTTTCTAAGTAGGACTAAGTTAAGACCTAACCTAGATTCATTTTTGAAAACTAAAACAGTTAGGAACAGGAGAATACTTAAAAAGTTACAAGTCAATGTACATATTTACTTATCGATATAGTCGAGGGTGTACTCTCTCCTTCTTCGAATATATATATAGATAAGTTTCACTACTCGCACGCACTGTGCAGTGCATGTGTAGTGTGTAGGTATTCACGTTCACACCAGAGGTTGGCCAAAATGTTGTTTAATACTTAATTTGTGCGTGATAGAATTTGTAACTATTATTTAGTTAAGGTGTTGTAAGAATAAATGAATTTATAACTATGTATAAGCAAAAGGAGTGAAACTATTGGCATATTATCAAATAAATACTATTTATTTTCGGGCTATATTTTTATTTTAATACAAATATTTACTACATATACATACATAGTATGAACAGAACATATTATACCTACAAACCTGAGGGTCAGGTTAACATTAAAAAAAATAAAAGGCAGATTGTAGATTAGATTAGATTAGTTTATTTGTTTAAGTTACAAACTTTTACAAATTATTTTGTACTTAAGGTTCATAAAAAAAATAACAGGGATTTACACATCGAATCTTTCATTATAAACAAAATACAATATGATGAGAGAATTTGCCATAATTATTTCTTTCAACAAATTGTTAGATAACAATAATCTAATAATACCTAAATAAAAATAATACTGTTAGATGACAATGTCGTGTAATTATTGTTTTGTAGTTAGATGAATAAAGGATTAGTTGCTACGCTTGCAGTAAGCAATAGTGGAGTTTAATGGTAAGAACAGGGTTGGTAGCTTTGGAGGAAGGCTACCACAAATTTGAAAAAGAGCTAGAAGCTGCCCCAAGTCTGGACAAATAGCTTAAGCATATTAGTAAAGACTTTAAACAAAAATTGTAAATGAAGATCAAATAGCTATAAAATCTATAAATCAGCTATAGCTGGAGGATTAATACCTAGAAGAGAAGAGGCAAATGATAATTATCTATTTAAAAGTTCGACAAAACAATAATGACACAAGGTTGTCATGCCGTACCAAAATATAATAATCAGCTGAACAAATGTTAAAAATTGTCGAAATTTCAGAAAACTATATTTCCTTCTTCAAGCTGTAAAAGAATTTATTCAACAAGTTCTTTTTTATAGCTTGAAGAAAAAGGAAATACTATGCTTGAAACTCGGGTAAATCCATAAATTTGATTTTTATTTTAAAAAAATAAAAGGTTATTACACTACTACAAAATAAATCACTATCTGAATTCATTTATGATTTTTTTGGAGTCAAACAATGGAACTTAACTAAATAGATAACTAAAGTATAGGAAGAAAGTAAAAATTAAGAAAGCGAGATAAGTAAATTGTATGTTTTAATTTTCCTAATGTGAAATAGCTTTGCATCTATTAACTATTAACCAAATCTCTCATATCACTTTAACTATAGTAATTCTAAAAAAAAAAACCTACCCTTATTAGTCAGGCATGAAGTTACTTTTTAAAACTTAACACAGGATTTCATATAGTGAAACCGAGAGTGTATGATAATTGAAAATTGAACTTCCGTAAAAAAAAACATTACTAAGTAAGGGACACAATTAATTTAGTTATGTACATCGTTAGTTTTGATTCATTGTCTAACCTCAACTAAAATAGCTTTATTTCTATTGTACTGTAGGTCCAACAATAGAAATATTGTGTACTGTAGGTTGTTTTTACAATTTTTTACTCGTTATCTTCACCCTCTGCTTTTACATGTGCTTTTATACAAAGTAATAAATAGCATTTGTTTAAAAATATAACGTAAAACTGAATAATGTGTGAGTTCGTTTTAGTAAGTCAGTTCTGTTGTGTCACTTATATACCTTAGGGAAAAATGATATGAGTTCAAGTCAAAAATTTGAACTGATTGACTGAGACACATCAATCGATGTAATAAGTTGGTCGAACATCGCAGTAAAAAGTGAGCGTGGGAGAAGTCTAGCTCATTTCATTCCTTAACCCTGACAAAAACCTTTTTCAGCACTTTCAAAATCGCAGTAAATGTTTCTAATATTATGTATGTGGTAAATGTATAGAAAGAAAGGCTTGTGTTTGTGTTTTGCGCAAAAATACTAGAACGATTCCGATGGATTTACTCAAGTTAAGGTTCCCCATGCANAAAAATACATACATAGATTAATATAATATGTACTCATATAATAGCAAAAACAGCCGATAGTTTTTTTTTTAGGAATAAAAAGAAATAACACCGGTGTAACCTTAAGTCAACCCGATGCGATTAGCTTGGCTACTACTAAAACAGCAGCTGATAAGGTATTGTCCTCGGGTGTTATTACTAGGGTTCCATCTTTAAGGCTAAGGCCGCACTGGAGGAGGGTAGCTGAGAGGGTAGCTGGTGGATGGGAGGGTAGAGGAACCGTCCACTCATTTCTATACCATTGGTTTTAATGCAGCCGGCCGCACTGAGTCCCACTACCCTCCAACCTGTCGTCCCAACCTGCCCACCACCGTCCATGTAGAACAAACTCGTCAGTTAATTTTCCTCTACCCTCCTGGATTTATCGCCCTTCTCGTCGAATTTAT
>KZ651109.1:992319-1009451 GCA_001010745.2 Gerris buenoi
CCCCTCCCACCGCTAGCGGCGCCTGAAATCGATGGGACTTTATTAGGCGTTGTTCAGGGGACCATCCTCTACACATTCCTGAAAAAATTGGAACTACATGATTTAATGCAAGATAAAAACCTAATTTGACTGGACTAAAAAGTTTTTGGATGACAAGGCGCACTTTTTATGTGTATTACCTATATTGTTGTAGATGCAACACTCTATAAACATATCCCCAGAAAACTGTCAGCCGTTATCTGTAACGATGATTGTGGGCAACCCACACCTAGCAAAGATATCCTCTAAAATACTAATTGTGCAAGCTGTAGCAATAGTATTACTAGGATAAATGTCTAACCATTTTGTTGTATCGTCAACTAACACGAACCAATATTTTCCTTAGATTGGTCCAGCATAATCAATATGTACCTACTCGAATCCATGGTTCCGCAGGGACAGACTATAACAGTGGAATTTCTGGACCCCCTGTTACCTTGGCATGCCTCACACAACTTAACGTAACTATCTATATCTAAGTGTATACCAGACCACCACGCATTCATCCTTGCAAATGACCGCATAGCTGATACCCTGGGTGCCCTTCGCCCTTTATGTAACATTTTAAATGCTTGCCTTGAAAAATCTTTAGGAATTGCAATTCTGACTTTCCATAGTACTATATTTTCTTCAAACGAGAGTTGGTTTATTTTTTCATAAAATACTGCCACATCCTCGGAGCACTGTTTCTTTTCTGCCCTCACACGTTCTAGATATCCTATTATTTTTAGTAATGTGTGTCTTTTAAAGCATCCTTTTGTAACTATTTTCTAGTTAGCTTAAACCATCTGCTCTGATTTGTACCAATCTTGCTGCACCAAAATCTGTAACTGTTTTTTAACATAGTTGACCGGCACTGGTAAGGGTGATAGCATTTCTGCTACCCCTATTTCATTTCGTTTAATATATTAAATTTTGTATTCATATGCATTTAATGTAATCTATATATATATAAAATTAAAGTTTTGTCTGTACATCGGTCAGAATTGAATTTTTTTTGGATACTTTTTCGTTTTATTCATCACGAAAACCGAATCCGGCCTTAACTTTTTTCGTGTATGTATGTGTGTCTGTCGCCCCAGTCAGACTTTATAGCCGCAAAAGTGGCAGAATGAAATCGATTAGTTTTTTTTCAGAGGTGAGCGCAAACATGTTGCACAATTTGTAGGCTTGGTTTCATCGAAAAATATTGAGTAGAACCAAAGTTATTAACAATTTTATAGAAAAAAGTATATAAAACAACCTAAAAAAAAATTTGGTTGACTCAGCATAAACAAACCCCACTGACTCGCTGGATCTTTGAGTACTTCTAGACCACCTAAAGACTCGCGGTTTTTTGCGTTTGGTCGTAAACTGGCCCAAACCTACTGGAAATATTCGAAAAGTTAACAAAATACATTTTTACCCCCCTTAAAAATTAAAGATGGCGGACGTACTTTAAAGTTTTTTTGGAGGCTTATTGTGGCCAAGAAGTCGTACAACGAACTGACGAAGTCGACAAACTGACTGCGCCTACGGTAACTGATTTTAAAAGATCTAAAACCGCAATTGTGACCGATGATTTAATTTCTGATTGGGGTGCTTAAACCTCACACTAACGGTCTTTAAATTGATTATTTATTATTTTTTCAATTTGTCCTAGAACTAGAGTTATTAAATATTTACTGGTGCAACTGCCGCCGTAATGAGAGAAGAGACTGGTAATTAAATTAATACACCATCATGATTGTTCAATGACTTCACAGTCTAATTGGTTTTTATGACTTTTTTTCTTATTTATTATACCTTTTTTAGTATTTGTATCAATTAATTAATCAATACATATTAATTAGTTTCTATTGGCTATTTTTTAATTACATGACAATAGGAAAAAAAGGGAATAATTTATTAGAGTATTTTGATTTCTATTGATTAGCTTTTAGAGAGCAGGTGGCAAGAAATGTACAATAACAATTTGAGCTAACTAATAAATATATTTTTAATTTTACTTATATAAAATATAGCTTGAAGTAACTCAAAAATCTAAACCAAATGCAGTGTTCTTGGCGTCATTGCAAATGTTCTGACATCTTCACTGTATAAGGTTTCAGGAAAAATACTATTATTAAACTAATGTAAATGTTTACCAATCAGTAATACAACAATGGTATGGTCCTTTTACATTTCTTGTGATTTTTCTTAGCTAATAAAAATGTTTTTGAACTCCTCATAATTTGGGGGGGGGGGGCTTAGCCCCCCCAAGGCCATACCTTTGGCCGCCTATGTCACCAGTTCTGAATTTTGTGGCTTATGATCAGTGCAAAGAATAAATTCCCGCCCATAAAGGTAATGTTGAAATTTGACAGATGTTCTTCCATGGTTTTAACAATCACTATTATATCGTCCGAATATGATGCTACTATTCCCTGATTAATGGTTTTTTGAAATAATGCTGGAGGAAAATTAACACCAAATGGTAACCTTTAATACCTGAAATACCCTGCATGTGTTGCTATTACATGGTACTTTTTGGTGTGCCTTATCAACCTCCCTCTGAAGGTAAGCATCCTTTAGATCTAAAGTAGTATATTCTTCACCTTCTTCCAGCTTAACCATGATAGGTATATGCTGGTCACAGTGCACATAAGGGTTTATTGTCTATTTAAAGCCTCCACAAATTGTCACTTTCCCGGTTAGTTTTACCACCAGTACTATGGGTGATGCCCACTCATTAGGCATATAGAAGGAATCAATTGGTTCTATAACTCCCTCTGTTACTAACAGTTTTAATTCGTCATTTACTCCCTTTCTTTAAGCAAATGGCGCTGGTGTCGGTATAAATATTTCTTTGGTTTTGCATTATCCTTTAAATGTACTACTGCATTGTGTCCGATAATTGTATCTAACTTTTCACAAAATAAACCTGGAAATTTAATCTAAATGTCTCTTAATGATTCTTCCCAATTAACTTTTGTCTCAACAGTTGTACCCATATGACACACCCTGGCCCCCAGGCGTAAGTGGTAATTTGTAATTTAAATTTTAGCATGAAATTTAATCCAAAAAGAGGAATGTCTTCCTCCTTAACTACTATTACTGGTAAATTCAACCAGTGGCGTAGCGAGGTTTTAAGCGCGGGAGCGGTTGTGACTAACAACTACAAAGTTGGACCGCAGACGGCTGCACCAATTATGTTCTGATTTTAGGAGAATTTTAGCAAATCTTAGTGGTCGGGAAAACATCACCAACCTTTATATTACACTGCTCTGCAAAAAAAGCTTCAGAATGAAAATGTCCTTTTCTTTTTCTCAAGTACTATTGTGTGCTGAATCCGAATCTGAAGTCAAAATTTCCCCCTAGAAAAATACGAATACGTACAGTTTTCCTGGATAATGCGCCTTAAGTTCGGAATATTGGTGTTTTGGGGGGTTTTCGAGCCAATTTTTTGCTCACAAAATTTTGTAAAAAAACAAAAAAATATAAATAAATATTGGGCGTTTGAATATCTTCAAACCATGAAGAACACGAATCTAAATAAAAAATCTTCTGACCTTACTTTTAAGTAAGGTGCCCTTGCGCCCTGGACTTTTTTCTTTTCTGAACATGTGACCTCTGATGTATGTAATTTTTATCCAAATTTAAAACAGTGCTTCTCCCTAAATAATACTAACGTTGAATAATTCCGTGAATCTCTCTTTATATCCTTGTCTTACTGCATTAAGTTTACAACCATTTTCATCAATATTTGACTAACCTTTCAACTATTTCTTTCATGAATGCTGAAGCCTCTACATCTTTTATTCTACTATGGATTGGGATATAGCCTTAATAACTCTGTCTGTATTCTTCCGTCTCATGATTTTCTAAAGCTGCACCTACTAGCCATAGCGCGCAACATATTTAGGTATATATATTGATATGGACTCCCCTTTATCTCTAAACCTCCTAGTAAATACAACCCTCTCTCCAAGAGTGCAATATTTAGTAATAATAATTATCGAGTACCTCGTTTAATAACCTAATAATACCTCGTTAATAATTTAATACCTCGTTAATAATTATCGAGTACCTCGAGTACCTAGTTATTCTCCTATAAACTTTTGCTAAAAATGGTAAGACAGAACATTAAATCCTTTTGATCCAATTTTTGATAGAAGTAGACACCTCTATTTTCATTTTGTATATTAAAAACTCTAATTTCGATGGAAAATATTTCTCTGCAGAATTAAATTGGCTAAAGATAAATGGTTTTTGATCTCTTCTTGGTAGTTCTTCCTGTTCTTCTGATGTTCTAAGATGTCTTAGCCATTTATTTAATTAGGGTTTCGTAGATCATCCTCGAAAATCTTATGCTGAGGGTGATGTGTCAGTCTGACCGTTAGTTAGTTCATATCCCCCGAACCGTTCACGCTAGAGATGTGAAATTTACAATACTGGCGCGTAACTTACAACCCACACGTTGGAAAAATATTGATAAGTAAACCATTTAGTATGCGCATGCGTATGTATGTCGAGATAGGTATCTAATGAAAGCTACTGAAGAGTAGGTTACAAACACATTATATATAACATTTTATGCCTATTGTGCTTTTTACTGCCAATATTGCGTTTTTAGCGCCAAAATTTCACCCAAAAGAATGCCCCCCTCCCAAACCACACTATAGCAGCTAATCCAAGAATTATGAAATAATTCATGCTAATACAAATTGAATTTTAATGCACTGCTTTTTTATTATGGAGCTAGAAAATTAATTTTAATTGCATATATATTTCATAACTTGAGTTAGTAAATGCCCAATTGTCAAACTAAATAAATAATTTAATGTAGGTAGTTAGTTACCAAATTCATTGATTTGTTTTATATTTTAAAATTTGTCAACATGTTTTTAAAAAAGCCAATTTACTTTATGTATGTTTCTTAAGAGGACTTCTCAGTTTCATTTAGTTGGGTATTCTTTCTAGTTTAGATTTTCACGCCTGCCAGTATTAAAGAATCGATTCCGGTAGCGACAGTATAAATTTTTTTTGTGATACAAGTACCTTAAGGAACCGTATACTATCGTAAGGAATTTCCGCTGTATATAAAAGTTGGATAAAAATGGTCAGACAAAAAATATTTATTTAAGTCTCCGTTTTCAAAAATCCGTTTCAGACATTAGGGAATATTTTAGGTTCCTTGTCTATTTGTTGTTCTATTTTTGCAAACCAACAGATAGCCCCAAATTAATTTCAACCACTTTGCTCATTAAATGTTGCTAATTTGATACTTTTATTCATGTAAAAAATAAAAACAATCTTGACAAATTTTAAAATGAAGGGAAAATGACATTAATTTAGGTTGTAAAAACATAATATAATCATTACATTATGCACCATAGGTCACGAGGAAGCTAAGATCTACACTATAATTGGTAAACTTTTAGTACTAATATTTTCTCTCAGCAAATATTAATAAAATTAACTTGTTTATTGTTTATAAATTGTTTTATTCTTCTTTTCTTATTCTTCTATAGTTATTGAGTTCCCCTCAATTTCAATTATTGAAACAACCAACTTCTGTTGTATAACTTGTACCTGGGACTGCCAGTTCCGACTGCGATAGGCAACTATAAAAGAGAAATAAGACGCCGTGATCTCGCAAGGTATTCAAGGCTTAGTTATACGTCCGAGCACCTTTCCTTATCCTTTTATTGTATTTATTTTTTAGATATTGTCTTTTTATTTGATCTAACTCAGTGGTTCTCAACCTTTGTTTACTCATCGCCCCCTTCTAAATCTCCATCTTTATTCATCGCCCCCCTTTCTTTCAACACTATGCCGAATTAATTAATAATTAAATTAAGAACATAATTGATTCTACGACTATGATATGGAAAAAAATGCATTTATTTAATTAACCTATCATATATTTTTAAAGGTGAAATATAAATTAATAATTAATAAAAATTAACTAATGACTTGCTTGAGCCTGTTGCCCTTCGCATAGACTCTCTATAATGGTGAAATAGTTGACAATGCTAATCTCAATCTCTAATCACCTCTCTTAACCATGTTTTTCTCTAACGATTTGTTTTTTAAAATACTGACTACGCTGAAACGTTTTTCCCAATTTTCTTTAAATATAATACAAAAACAAATGATTATTATTATTATTTGCATATTTTTTTTTCTTTTTACTTTCTCATATAAAGAGAAAGTATTGTGATGGCGCGAATATTCGATTTTGACGGATTTACACGTTTTGAGGTCCCCCGAGTCCAAAAAAGTAGTTTTTAAAAAATGTCTGTCCGTCACCTGTCGTTGTCGTCTGTCGTCTCTCTGTGCAGACGCCTGGAGCCTAATCTACTGGGCCGATTTTGACGAAATTTGGCCTACATGTATATAGAAAAATAATACCCCGAGACGAAATCGAGAAATAAATGTTAGCTCTAAATTTAGGCCCCCCCCCCAAAAAAAATAAATAAATAAAAAATATTATTTCTCGAAAACGGCTCCGACGAAAATCTAGTTCCTGAGATAAAAGCAAAAAACGCGGATGGAGAGAGAGTCCGGGTTCGATTCCCCGCCCAGGAGAAGTTAATTTTATGATACATTTTGATTAAATGTTCAATAATAATTAAATGTAAATATAAAAACTAGTAAATGGAAAACACTGGGCTAAGTAATTATTATCTCGCATATGAGAATGTTTGTCTAAGTTGTCTCGGACCAAATATTTCCTTTTCATTCTAATTTCCCCCTACTTGCCCATCACCCCCTATATCGCCCCCCTCCGTCCTATCGCCCCCTTTAGATTCCTCATCGCACACCGGGGGGCGATATCGCCCACGTTGAGAACCACTGATCTAACTCATATATTATATATCTCTTTTTACAAAGCGTGCACTAGTGAAATGAATATAGCTATCACAAAATTTATTAGAACTTTTTTGTTAATAGAGCTGTTTTATTTAAATATCCAGAGAGATCACAGACGTAAGCTCATATAATATGAAAATAAACAATAAACTCATACACATTGTACAAACTCATTCATATTACACGTGCCAGGCCGAGATTTAGAGCCACCTCTAACCACCTGTAATTACCTCTAAGCACCCTTTAAGAAATTTCTTTGGCACGTACAATATAAAAGCCGTTCAACATTTTTGTCGTTTTAAAAAAATTCAATTTTTATACCTATTAATATTTTTTCTCTTATTAAATTAAGAAGTGATGAATACAGGTTGAGTTTTCGTGGGAGCGATAAAAGGTTAGGTAAACTGGCGTGATGCCCGCAAAAGAATTAAACTTAAGAGTATACGTTCCTGGATGCTAAACCGACACGTTACCCACTGTATCTTGCATCTTTAGGATCCTGGGACCACCCTCGAAACTTAGTACCTCTCGACCTCGCGGGGTCAAATTTTATCAATCTGTGTTAGTATAAACTTACTTTTTAAAAGGTTCCATTTCGTGGCTCATGATACTTCATTTTAAGAGTGTGAACTTTTCTTAGGCGCTTGTGCTTTAGGATGTACTCGTTACCCCAACATTTTATAACGTTTTCGTATTGAAGTATTGGTGCTAACAAAGAACATAATATAACATGTAAGACTACAAAGATTTGGCAACAGCAAATCAGAAATACTGATCTCCAAGTTGATATTTAAGTTGATTACAGTTGAAAACTGATTAAGTATTTTTTTTTTATATATATAAATGTAGGAAGTATAGGAAGGATAAATTTCAAAGCAGTCAACAAATGTTTAACCATACCTCGCGCAGAAAAAACCAATCCTTAAAATAGTTTATTTATTTCAATATGATAAAGAATTCATTCAAAATTATAGTTCTATCCGTGTGAACAGATGTATCGGTGTATTATGTGTACAAAGGGTTAAAGAAGTGAAGTCATGCGCACAAGGGCAATCATATATTACAACCCTTATGCACGCTCCAATAAATTCGTCAACGATAATGTACGAGTTTGTTTTGATATTTTCTCCGCTATTTTTCCAGATATACAGAGTCCTCGGGGTGACAGGATCCCTACTGCGCGTATTTGTGTAAATTTTAAGGGAGAGAAAGGAGAAGTGGAGGGAGGTAGACTCTTTGTGAAAATTTATTATTAGTATCGGAGAATTATGGGTAGCTGGCAGTGACCCAGTGAGGGCCCGCCCTCCGTACCCCATTGATCCTGGGAAGCCTCTTTATTTACTGTTCCAAACATTTCTACACCCCCTGCAAGCAAAGACTTTGATTCATTCGACAAATTTACAATTTTCAACTGGCGATTGCTTCTTCTTGTCAATACGTAATAAAAAAAGGGCGTTTGTTAATAATTTTTCCTTTAAAACATTTCAAGGTCGTTTTTTCTGTTCTGGGAAATATCTCTTCATTGCTTCATTATCCCTTTCTTGTGTAAGAACATTGATGAATAAAAAAATATATACATACATCCTTACATTACAGTGTTACAGTCTGCCTTAAAGTTTTCCCCTTCCTGCCTATTATAAAGACATCTGCCGTGACTCGTTTCTTCCTGGCCCTTACGTCTAATGGAGTGAAATTAATAGAATTGTTTCGGCGACTGCATTGGGAGTTTTTTTACATGAATATTTGTGTGGATATATATGTATATATATTATCTTAAAACTCCATTTAACTTAAAATGTTTAGAAAACTATATAGATAAAGAATTTACAACAAAGATAAGCGTCTTTTCTGGGCAATTAGCCAATAATATAAAACAAATCTAGAAAAATGCACTTAAAAGATAAAAATTAAATTATACTTTGGGATTTTTTCTTCCGCTTCCTTTTATCTAAATTATTAAGTTGTCTAACATGATTTATTACTACTTGTATAAGTGAATAACATATTTACGCGAATTTATTTCTTTTTAGATTTTCCATAATTAAAGCATATTTATATGTGACTAATTGGTAGTATTCTTAAAGGCCTCGAGGAGTACAATCCATTTCTTGGCTTGTTTTTATGCAAATGCTTTCACTTGTAGCCTATAATTCTTATTTGAGTATTGCTAGAGGTGATTCGATTTTTTTATATTGTATTGAATAATATTACCCCAGTGTATTAGTTAATCCGACGCCTTAATTAGGGTTTTGTAGATACTTCTCAAAACCCTTATATGCCGAGGGTGATGTGTCCGTCTGTCCGTCGCTCATTGGCTCATAGCGCCCTAACCATTTAAGCTAAAATGCTGAAATTTGAAACACTGGCGTAACTTCCGGGCCCAAACACAGGACATATACACAAAAGTTAAAAATTTAATATGCGCANTTCTCCCTAAACACGATGACAGTACGTAGCATAGAGACCTACTCCCGAACATAAATACAATACACAGGACGTTGTATCCAAAACATAGCTTCCCCGCAACATATCCTAACCAAGTGTCTGGATTTCTAAACCCTCTACACTGTATACTGTATATACAGGACCTAGTGCAACGTCGTCCCTTAATATATCACGCTTCTCTACCGCATCAAATCTATAAACCAAGCATGATTTAAACCTTATCCATCCTGAATAGAAATATCATTGTACAAGCTTCTATATTTGTTAGTCGTAGATATCGTACGAACATTCATATTTTCACTGATCTATTATAATGTTTAGTAAGCAATTGAAGTAAGCTAAGGTAAGTTCGAAATATTTGGAGAAAATTATATTCTTAAGAATGATGTTTTATATAGTCCTGATTTTATTCCTAGATGGCTTAGAATAAAAACTATTTAGGCATTTCATTTAATTGCTATAGGCTTACATGACAATAGGAAACATAATCACTAATACCTAGCATGAGCCTAGGTAACAATAAATGTCTAACCACTAACTAGAACGCTTTCTAGAAGATTTTCGATTATTTGGTTTCAAATTGTATTGATGTGCGGGGTTTTTCCAAACATAATAAGCAACCAGAGGGTACATCCTGCTATGATTTCACGTTCTCTAGTCTGGATGAAATTATTTGAAGTTCTGTCACCTAAGGGTATCTATTCATGTAATTCTTCATCATAGCAGGTAGCAAACGGTTTATTAGGCTTGTTTTCTAATTATTATCTCGGTAGAAGCGTGTGAAAGTGTCGACGTGCCTGTTCCTACTCTCGGGGAGTAAATGAGTAATTATTTTTACCCGGTACCGGAGTGGGAGAGTGGTTCACTAATCTTAGGAACGCTGGCAATTATCATAATGCAAATACTTTGATTCATTCGACAAATTTACAATTTTCAACTGGCGATTGCTTCTTCTTGTCAATACGTAATAAAAAAAGGGCTTTTGTTAATAATTTTTCCTTTAAAACATTTCAAGGTCGTTTTTTCTGTTCTGGGAAATATCTCTTCATTGCTTCATTATCCCTTCCTTGTGTAAGGTAGTTCTTCCTGTTCTTCTGATGTTCTAAGATGTCTTAGCCATTTATTTAATTAGGGTTTCGTAGATCATCCTCGAAAATCTTATGCAGAGGGTGATGTGTCAGTCGGACCGTTAGTTAGTTCATATCCCCCGAACCGTTCACGCTAGAGATGTGAAATTTACAATACTGGCGCGTAACTTACAACCCACACGTTGGAAAAATATTGATAAGTAAACCATTTAGTATGCGCATGCGTATGTATGTCGAGATAGGTATCTAATGAAAGCTACTGAAGAGTAGGTTACAAACACATTATATATAACATTTTATGCCTATTGTGCTTTTTACTGCCAATATTGCGTTTTTAGCGCCAAAATTTCACCCAAAAGAATGCCCCCCTCCCAAACCACACTATAGCAGCTAATCCAAGAATTATGAAATAATTCATGCTAATACAAATTGAATTTTAATGCACTGCTTTTTTATTATGGAGCTAGAAAATTAATTTTAATTGCATATATATTTCATAACTTGAGTTAGTAAATGCCCAATTGTCAAACTAAATAAATAATTTAATGTAGGTAGTTTGTTACCAAATTCATTGATTTGTTTTATATTTTAAANGTAGGGGAGAGGTCGGGTGGAGGGGGAATGAAGGATGGCCCGGGTTGTAGGGAAGGGGGCTGGCGAAATGAACACCATCCGTCTCTGTCAGGGCCCACGGGCCCCTCATCTACAATTCCAGCCTCCCAGAGCGAGACGGCGCTATAAGGATTTAGTGCCAGTAGGAGAGAGACAAGGCTATATTCAGCCGTCGGGGGTGGAAGACTGGGGGTGGAATCCTCCAGCATCCCCCGCCCTTTCCCCTTCCAACTCCCCCTTGAGGTCTTTTTGCCTTTTCTCCCTCCGGCCCCCGCCACCGCCCCCGTTCCCCGAACAGTGAGTGCGACCGAGATAACGCCGCCCCGTCTTTTTTCACCTCTTCACACTCGCTCCCACCCCCGTTCCGAACGTATAAATCAAAAGGAGACAGTAAATCCTTTCTAAGCCCTCCTCAGTCCGTCCCTTTCTGATCCCTAGTATTGGAGTGAGAGAGGCGATGCAGATAAAACACATCTGCACAGCTGGCATCACTTATATCCTCCCCGCCCCTCCTTCCCCCCGTTTTACCCCTCTGTAATAATGTAATCAAAAAATTATTTTTAACAAATATTTGACTCTAATGTCTAACGTGTTATAAGTGAGCTAAAAGTATTTCAGTTCCCAAACAAGATAATTAAATAGTTTCTCTTAACTGGACCCAAATTGACATTATTTTAATAGAAATAAATTAATATAAATAGTATTTATCATTTATATCTTTATCTATTATAATACACTCTCGGGTAATTGCATAAAAGTAAAATCTGTTTTATTTGATATTAACCCATAATTTGTCCTTTCCATTAATAAAATTTCATCATATTGAAATTGTATCAATTGACTAATACCACTTTATATTAAATAAACTTAATACACATATACTCAAGGGTTTGATATTCTTACACAGGCTGTTATTTAAAATTAAAAGTATATTTATTTAAGTAAATATTAGTACCAATACTTTTTAGTAAAATATTCAGAGAAGGTTTCTCCCCCTAAAAATGATTAAATACTCATAATAAATAACTTGTGGGTTACAACACTATTTTGTCATATACAATTACAAATTCTAAATTATCAGGGATTTCAATCCTACGGAGAACTTTATAAATGTGTAATTTTTTATTTTTTTATATGAGTTTCACTCAGAAGAAAGAAAGAAAGAACACTTCGAAACATCCTATGTAAATAAATTTAAACGTATACACAGAAATTCTGAAAAAGAAACATTTTATAATTTTATTTTTCTTAACTCCTTTACTGTGAATGCATCAATGTAACCTTTTAGTATAATATACGCATTATATTTTATTCCCAACAGTTGAGCGATGATGTTGATAAAACAGATTACTTAAAAGCGTGTAGGAGGTTTGAGTTTTGAGATGAAGTGGGGGTTAGGTATAATAAAATTTATGGGCACTCTGTGTTAGGTGAATCGAGGAAGGTATTCATCAGTGTTCAGAGGAGGTTTCAACTCTAAAACTAATGGGTTCACCGATTTCACTTGTTTCTCCCTAAACACGATGACAGTACGTAGCATAGAGACCTACTCCCGAACATAAATACAATACACAGGACGTTGTATCCAAAACATAGCTTCCCCGCAACATATCCTAACCAAGTGTCTGGATTTCTAAACCCTCTACACTGTATACTGTATATACAGGACCTAGTGCAACGTCGTCCCTTAATATATCACGCTTCTCTACCGCATCAAATCTATAAACCAAGCATGATTTAAACCTTATCCATCCTGAATAGAAATATCATTGTACAAGCTTCTATATTTGTTAGTCGTAGATATCGTACGAACATTCATATTTTCACTGATCTATTATAATGTTTAGTAAGCAATTGAAGTAAGCTAAGGTAAGTTCGAAATATTTGAAAACTACTTTAAGCGTGTGTGTTTCTCGTCAACGATTTTGATTTGTTTTAAACAAATGACGAATGTAATTGAATCTGAAAAATCAATTTCGGTGACGGAGGGATTGGCTAAATTTGGTGATGTAATCATATGCTTCATCTTTCTATTCTTTCGTTCGCAGAGGTTTAGAGGGAATCCTCACTAGAGCCGGGGTTAGTTTTAGGTTTCATTTATTCTATTATGACAGTAATTATTATTAGATATAACATATATCACAAATCCTGTAATTTAATGAGATTTACTTCTATTTTCAATTTAAAGAAATTGAAAAATTAATAGGATGTAATATATTTAAAGAAATATAAGAGAAAGGAAAGCGACCAAATCAATGTTTACTTTAAATATTCTTTTAATCGTACCTAATAATTTTTTTTTTTTTTTTTTTTTATTATTATTATTATTTTATTTTTTATCCAAAGGTAGGTCACTACTTAAATAATGCAGTGTGGCCTACGGACACTCCCAGTGTGCTGGCTAGCATACACTTGACCTGTTTATTTAATTTTATTTTTAGGAATTAGCCTCGTTGTTTTGAAATATGATTAACTTCTAAAATATTTTGCTTTTTTCTCTATTTAAATAGTTTTGACAAATTTTAAGTCATTATTTATCAATTTTTACTTACATTTTATTATTTTTTGTGTCCTTACCTATTTTTCCCATAAGTACCTAGATATAAAACAAATAGTTAAACTTGATGTTGTTTCAGTTCTCTAACCCAATCAACCTAATGTAATTGAAGTTCTTGAAATCACATTGAATCTAAAATGTATAAAAAAGTGTTCGAATGATGTACTGGATAAATTTAAGACATTTGGAACGTCAATAAATAATTTCTAACCACTTTCAACACGCGTTCCTTTATCAATGTAACTGTAACAACTTCCCCTAATACCTGTAACAAACCTACCCCATAGCGGGGGTAGGTTGTTACAAGTTAGGTTATCCAGATTATAAATCCCTCCGACAAGAGACGTGAATATTAAGAGCTCAAAAAATAATTGAGGTAGCCAAGAGTTGGTTTTAAAGAACTAATGTTANTTTTTTTTTCCTCTGCTCGATTTAAATTTTAATTTGTTCACTGATTAAAAAAATGTATATTTCGCGAAACACATGAATATTGTTGCTTTGAAGGATGTTTCTATAAAGAACTGGTTGTTTTATTATATTTGAGATGTTATGGATCAATCTCTCCCTACTATCTCTGTATTTCGTACACTTCATAATTAAATGTTCTAGATCTCCGACTTCATTACATCTGTCACACATATCTGAGGAGCTTCTCCCGATCATCTTTAGGTACTTGGGGCATATTCCGTGGTTGCATCGAAGTCTATTTATCACGCTCACCAAGTTCTTTCCGTTTACCTCTGCGAACCATGGTTTGGACCTCAGGGTGGGTTCTATTCTTCTGTAATTCCTTGTTCTGTTGTCGCCTTTGAATTCATCCATCCATTTTTTTTTTAATTCTCTGTTTCACTTGATTTATTGAGTCCATTATTGTGAGTTTGTTCCTTAGGTTTTCGCTTTCGTAATCCCCCTCCCTTGCTAAAGTATCAGCCATGTCATTCGGTGTCATCATAAATTTTAAACCTGCCAAAATGAAGAATGTAAATATGAGACATGCCAAAACAAATAAAATAACTTGCAAATTTTTTCCGAACTAATTCTCCATACAGCACAATTTGCTGAAAACGTCAAGTTTCAAAAGTCTAGCTACTCGGGAAGTTAGTTAGAAATCGATTGCAAGATTTGTACTGGACAAACAAACAAACAAGAAAGCAAGCTAATAAAAACGTTGTAATAATTACATGATAAAAAGAACTTTTTATATACTACGTTTTTTATTTTTCTTTTGAATCATAATATGTAATATTGATAATATAATTTTTATTGTTAAATAAAATGTTAGTGAAATATAAATAGTTCCAAATTTATATACATCACACAAATGACAACCATGTAGAGAGCTGATCTTAAACCTATAAAAGGACATATCTTTGAACAACGGGTCTCACCAACACCGAATCTAACCGTGGCCATCAATATGGCCCCTTGTAGGGGAGGGTAAGAGAAGAAAAAGAAGTACAGATATAGAAAAAATAAACCGATATCTAGTACACAAGTGTAGAGACACCTGGTTGTCAAACGTAAATTAATTTATTTCTTTGTTTATTTGGTTTACTTATTCTTTTTTTATCAATCAATTTTTCAGTCATTCAATTTTTATCTCTTAATAAAAAATCCCAAATTTGAAACCAGTCAAAATGAAGATTGTAAATATTATGGGATATGACAAAACAAATAAAATAACTTGCGGATTTTTTCCGAATTAACTTTCCATACAGCAAATTTGCTGAAAACGAATTAAATTATGCTGAAAGATGGATAAAAGTATTAAAATAATGCATTGTCATAGTGTTCTGATCTATTCTAAAAGTTCAAATGTCTAGCTACTGGGAAGTTAGTTAGAAATCGATTGCAAGAACAAACAAGAAAGCAAGCTAATAAAAACGTTGTAAAAAGTGTAACAACCAGCCCCGGTTTCCCCTATTCATATTACAGAAATTTTTAATCTTAATTTAAATCAAATTATAATTATTATTAACTGCGGGAGACAGTCAGAGAAAAATAGATTCCAGCGCCGGTACTCGAACCACGGGCCTCTATATATTAAGTGTAGCGCTCTAAGGAGTCCCGTGGTTCAACTCCCGGCGCAGGAGTCTATCTTTCTCTGTCTCTCTCCTGTAGTTAATAATAATTATACCATTTTATCAGGGGTGCCCATCCCCCCCAAGGCCTATGGCGCAATCCCCCCCCCAGAAGGTTTCTCCCCCTAAAAATGATTAAATACTCATAATAAATAACTTGTGGGTTACAACACTATTTTGTCATATACAATTACAAATTCTAAATTATCAGGGATTTCAATCCTACGGAGAACTCTATAAATGTGTAATTTTTTATTTTTTTATATGAGTTTCACTCAGAAGAAAGAAAGAAAGAACACTTCGAAACATCCTATGTAAATAAATTTAAACGTATACACAGAAATTCTGAAAAAGAAACATTTTATAATTTTATTTTTCTTAACTCCTTTACTGTGAATGCATCAATGTAACCTTTTAGTATAATATACGCATTATATTTTATTCCCAACAGTTGAGCGATGATGTTGATAAAACAGATTACTTAAAAGCGTGTAGGAGGTTTGAGTTTTGAGATGAAGTGGGGGTTAGGTATAATAAAATTTATGGGCACTCTGTGTTAGGTGAATCGAGGAAGGTATTCATCAGTGTTCAGAGGAGGTTTCAACTCTAAAACTAATGGGTTCACCGATTTCACTTGTTTCTCCCTAAACACGATGACAGTACGTAGCATAGAGACCTACTCCCGAACATAAATACAATACACAGGACGTTGTATCCAAAACATAGCTTCCCCGCAACATATCCTAACCAAGTGTCTGGATTTCTAAACCCTCTACACTGTATACTGTATATACAGGACCTAGTGCAACGTCGTCCCTTAATATATCACGCTTCTCTACCGCATCAAATCTATAAACCAAGCATGATTTAAACCTTATCCATCCTGAATAGAAATATCATTGTACAAGCTTCTATATTTGTTAGTCGTAGATATCGTACGAACATTCATATTTTCACTGATCTATTATAATGTTTAGTAAGCAATTGAAGTAAGCTAAGGTAAGTTCGAAATATTTGAAAACTACTTTAAGCGTGTGTGTTTCTCGTCAACGATTTTGATTTGTTTTAAACAAATGACGAATGTAATTGAATCTGAAAAATCAATTTCGGTGACGGAGGGATTGGCTAAATTTGGTGATGTAATCATATGCTTCATCTTTCTATTCTTTCGTTCGCAGAGGTTTAGAGGGAATCCTCACTAGAGCCGGGGTTAGTTTTAGGTTTCATTTATTCTATTATGACAGTAATTATTATTAGATATAACATATATCACAAATCCTGTAATTTAATGAGATTTACTTCTATTTTCAATTTAAAGAAATTGAAAAATTAATAGGATGTAATATATTTAAAGAAATATAAGAGAAAGGAAAGCGACCAAATCAATGTTTACTTTAAATATTCTTTTAATCGTACCTAATAATTTTTTTTTTTTTTTTTTTTTATTATTATTATTATTTTATTTTTTATCCA
>KZ651109.1:1014414-1027726 GCA_001010745.2 Gerris buenoi
GGTCAAAGCCACTGTTAAAGGGAAAAATTTGGTTATTTCGCAATCCGCAATACAAATTAGGGTTTCCCATAGGAAAAACAATTTTGACCTTTGAATGAACTTAAAGGGCACGCTCAAGGACATGGTTGAGGTCATATTTTTCATAAAATTTGCTGCTCTTTTCAAATCTGCAATAAAAAATGGGGGTTCCCATTTAAAATAACAAAGTTGACCTTCAAATTACCCTTAAGGGCAATTTTAAGGTCAAATCCAAGGTCACCATTGAATAGCTAAGGAAAAATCCTGAAACTTTTGTATTTAACGTTTTTCAAAAAAATGCATTTCTGACGAGTTATTCAGGGGTTTCCATACTTTTGTGCCACCCTGTATTATTTATTAGGTATTACTGTTTTCTAAAGACCTAAATAGAAATTAGAAATTGTAATAATAAAGGGTCAACTTACATTACAAATAAATTGAAAATAGTTATTATTTATTATTATCTATAGTCATAGTGTTCCAGAAATTTATAAAGGACTACGTGTTAAATGAATACAAACGATTTACAAAAACCAAGAGAGATAGAGGAAGCAAAGAATGTTAATTAAAATTTATTTCCTTTATTAACATCTAGTCTTAAATTGTTCTATACTATGTATTATGTAAAATACAAGAACTTTATTTATATAGATTTATAAAAATCCATAGCATGATAATTGCAAAGAACACTACACCTTGGTTAGTAAAAAGAGAAAAGTAGATAACCAATATTTTATTCAATCGCTTTATCTATAATAATAAAAAAAGTTTAATGTATACAATACAGTACTTAATGCCAGATTACTATTTATTTATTTAAGAAAATCACAGTTAGCAGTTCGTCTCTTTCATTAGTTCTAATTTATGTTTGACGGGACAGTTAAAATGCCTTCTAAATGGTTTTTTCCCTTCGTTCTTAAATACGAATTATTTCCACATTATAGTATAAGGGCAATAAACACTAATTATATAAATCACTTAAATGACGAGCAATTAAAAGACAATATCTAAACATAATTTTGACCTCATTATATGTAGTTAATACCTAATTTTTTTGTGTTTTATGAGCAAGGAGTTGAAAAAAAGATAGTTTAATGGCTTAATAATTTGAAGAATTAATGTCATTCAATTAAAACAAACTGAGCTATTTGGCAAAATTAATACTGGATGGCTTTAAATAAATTTAGCAAGATTTAATAGGGCGTTAGTTTCTTTTGGTTGCATAAACACTGTATTTTATT
Organism: Gerris buenoi; assembly: GCA_001010745.2. Classification (NCBI taxonomy): domain Eukaryota; kingdom Metazoa; phylum Arthropoda; class Insecta; order Hemiptera; family Gerridae; genus Gerris; species Gerris buenoi. The sequence goes on from KZ651109.1 coordinate 1,015,674, forward strand.
GTTTCTATAGTACTTTCTTCACGCTGAAAATGTAATATTTTGTTTAGTATAAACCTAATTCTAAGGACGTAAAAGTTTATATGATTTTTTTAAATGTAGACTGGTTAGATTTTCAAGTTGCCTGGCAGGGACCAAATACACCTGTCTGGACGCGGTGCCAATACCGCGGCGCTATCTTTAAACTATAAGCTTTTCCACTTGCGTTACACCTCTCCCAGACAACTAAGCCATCCTCTACCCATATATCACAATCTACTTCTCAACATTTAATCTAAAATATGGGAACTACATATTTCGGAGAACCGAGAAATGTAGGAAAATACTTCACACAAAATTTTGCTAGAGATAAAAGCTTCAAAGCTCTTCAAAGTGCGCTTCCACAATTTCTCATTTTAATTTACTACTAACTAACTAACTAATAGCAATATTAAAACCATTGTAATTAATCAAAGTTATAACCAAATAATTATATATTTTTGTAATTAGTTCGACGCACCCTTTAATATGATACCCCTCACAATTCCGAAAAAAAAAAAAAATTAACCCTTAAGTTTTTTTACCCTAAATTTTTTGAAAAATATTTTTTTTAAGTCGCTATATTTTTCACATGTTTGAGTAGGTACAAGACATATACATGCCAAATTTCAAAGTCATCGGACGAAAGGTGTAGCCGTGAGAGCATGCGACGGACGGATGGACAGACAGACACACGCGCGAAAATATGAGGGTCCTTGGCTTTTGCCTACGGACCCTAAAAAGAGTAAATTTTTAAACTTTGAGTGTCCGCCATTTTAGAAAGGGAGTACATGGAAAGCTCGGGTTTGCGGTAAAAGTTTTCTTTTCTTTCAAGATCTTTCCGAAAATGCATAACTTTATTGTTAAAATTTCAATTGAATGCAATATGGCTGCAACCAATATGGCGGAAAAATTTATTACCCACCATAAAAGTAGTTTTTTTTTTATAAATGATTAAAATACCCGCAAACGGGAACTTAATTTCTTAATTATAACCGGAGGTACTGAGCCGTTTCCGAACTTCTGGATCACCCTGTATATCAGTAAAACGTAGTACTGGAGTAAAATTATTTACCTCCAGCAAGCAGAAAAAGTGATCTTTTCTCCTAGTTTACGGGGAGGGAAATTACTCATTGCATGGTCGGGATAAACAGGGTTAGCATTGAAATTCAAATAATTTCTATCTATAATTTAATTTTAACGTGATAAAACTTAATTAGAGAATTATTGTTAATATTATATCTAACTGTCTTTCTTTTTTTTTGAATAAATATAAAAATATATTTTTTTTGTTTCATAAAATTGAAATCTTTCCACATTTTCTAACATTTTCCACATTTTCAGAACTAATTCTGTTTTCATAAGATTTAAATTATCCCAAAAAAAATTGCCTTGTGCAAAACGTGAACATAATTTTGGTTTTTATCAGGGAATCTAAATATTTAGGGACACTTGCGACTTCGGCCCCCCCCCCTCACGATACGCGGTTGTGCGCTATTTTAGTTCCACCGCTGAGACAACATTGGAAGTTGAAGAATTGATGTAATTTTTACATTATGTATGTAATAGATTCCATCCTTATAATAGATCACCAGAAAGATTTTTTGGATATATCAACCAATTTTCTCAAGTGACGAACCGTAATTCCTTTATTATCGGGCTTACCAGTAATAATATCTTTTTTTGAGTACAGACCATCGTATACCAAGATACGAAAACTCATTCACATTGTGATCACCCATAGCTTGTTATAAGCACATTATGTTTTAATTTTAGCGTGAATAATATTCGTGGTCTTTTATGAGCTTTATACATACTTACATTTTAATTGAATATATTTGGTGTAATGTCTTTATTAAACATAAGGAAGTAAGTATAAGTGTAAATCTTTGGATGTTATCTCAATTTCAGTTCAGATTATATTAGTAATCAAAATAAACAATGGTAGATAATCTTGTAAGGATAGAAATGTTGTTTCTCAAGGCTCCTGACATAAACTAGAATTCGAGGTACCTATACATTAAGAATTCATGGCTCACATAGCAAATAGTGTCTTGTATTAAAACAAAGTATCATTGTAATTCTCAATCATAGATCACGGCTTGATAATTCTGGATTTGTTATAGTGGGTTGTTATCATATATTTCGGACACTATTCTTCTCTATTTTTGTTATAAAACTGTTACAATTACATAGTTCGCATCAGCTGTTCAATAAATATAAAGTATATGCTAAAGATCGTCACATGAACTCTTTACTCAAATGCGGACATTCCCAATTTTGTTTTATAGTCCCGATAATGTCTTTGCATGTGGTTCTTCTTCCTTCAGAGGTCTAGCTTTAATACCCTGATTTGGCTGTCTTAACTTCCTTTATTTGCCTGATACGTCTAAAATACCATAACTTATTAGTTTAGACAATTTATTAAAACGAGTCATTTTTGCTTCCGAGTTTAAAAAAGGTAACGGAAGCCACGTGATCATTGTGATTATGACTCCGATTTAAAAAATTCCGAGACAGAAATCCGTCGTATCAGGGAACCTTTTTAGTTCCGTGTCTGTTGTTGGTTTGTCTATTCCACGATTTTCGAAAGATGAAACTGTATTTTGGAAACTGAATACATTATCTAATCCCTCCAGGTGTGTTGTATTAATCTAACTCTAGGTAAAAATTTAATACCGCAATTAAAATACCTAATACCTTTAATTCCTTTGTCACGCAGCCTATTCTGGAAAATCTTAATGTCATGGACATTACTTAACGCAAAACATTAGTAATTTTTACATTTGTAAATAAAAGCAGAAAATATATTTATTTAACTAACATTATTTTGTTGAAAAGAAAGATGATTGTTTATGCATTATAAAAAAACTCCCTTTGATAATTCTTTTTTAAATCTGACATACATCTTATTGAAATTTTTGCGTATGTTGTTTATTCTGGCTTGATACATTTGTAGAATAAAAAAAAGGTTTTTTTTTGTTTTTTTTTTAAAGATTTATGATCTGAGATGAGTTTATTTTTGTGTAACGAATTTAGTTAATTATTAATTACGAGTAAAGGTGTATTTGTGTGGGACACTCGAGGCGGGATTCTGGCACAAAAATAGAATCAAGGGTTTGTGTTCTTTGGCACGATGAGGGAGGCCTGAGGGCGGCCTTAATGACAAATATAACACAGTCAAGAGACACGAATCCCGTAAGATATATGTATCACAGTTGTCTCCTAAAATGGCCTAATGTATTTTCCTCGTCCATCTTAAAAACATTCCCGTTACACTATTATTTACTCTGTTTACATTATACCATTTAAAATAGGATATAAATCTGTTTCGCCTAGTAAGAACAGTACATAAATTATTATTTCAAAATAAATTGAATATGATCTGAGATAGGAAAATAGTTATGTACTTATGTATAATTTTATTGAATTGTTTCACTTATAATTTTTATAAAATTGTCTGCCAATTAGTGTGTCACATAACTCGCGTCTTATTTCATATACAAACTTTAATGATTTTATGCTATTACAACCTATTACGTTGTTTATTAACCTACTCGTTTTTTAATTGAATGAATGTTTATTTGAATGAATGTTTATTTGCTCATAAGTACAAGACTCTTAGCAATGGAGTCCGGCCTTACAATAATATCCATGTTTAACTAATATATTATGCTTTATAATTAATACATGAGGAATAGGAAATAAACAATTTCTTATATAAATAATATACGCACACACATACATACATTCCAACATACATACATATACAATACATGTTTGTATGTAAAAATAAACAAATCAAAATAAAAGTTAAGTATAAACAACTATGTACAATAACAATAATAATAATAAAGATAAATCCATACGTTGATATTATTTTGTAAACAGATAATAATCTTTGCTTAAAATTAAAAAAAACCTTATATCTTAACTAATAATATAACAATAAAATAAAAATACCTACTAGAAATTAAAATGTAGATATCATTTACACACATAGTTTGTTTTACATATATTTATTTATTTTTCATATTGGCTATAATTGATTAAAGTGAATAATTTTTAAGTTATTGAAGCTGATGATCTGAGTTTTAGTGCACTATCTACATAAAAGAATATGTTATTCAACTTATCCATATTTTCTATCGTTTCTACTCGTTTTTTAATTCTGTCGAAATTGTTTTGAATTTTTACATGAATAAAAATATCAAGTTAGCAAAATTTAAAGAGCGCAGACGGTTGAAATTAATCGGAGGCTTTCTGCTAGCTTTCGTTAACTTCAGTAAGCTCGGAAGCAAAAACGTATGTCATTAAAAAAAAAAATTGTAATACATATTTCATTCGTTTAGCTTGTTCATTAGCTTTTTTAATTAATTAGTTTATTCAGATTTCATATAAGATTCGACCTTCTGCACTCATTTGTGTATATGGGTACAAAGTTTTTTTTATTAACACCTTCATCTTTAAAAGTACAATGTACTTATTTTGAATATAGTTTGTCGAATCCCACAGATGGACCTAAATTAATTTCAACGTATTTGCGTATTATTTTTGGCTAAATTAATACGTTACATAATATGTAAATTATCTTAGTCCAGTAGTCCAGCAAATTTATCATAATTCATTGCAAAAGGTCCGGTATTTATGATTTTTTGATATGTTGTTGGAACTAGTACCACTAGTAAAAAACACAAGTTTGCAGAATCCGAGACCCCGTGGAAGCAGAGTTATAGCTGACAAACATTGAAATTATCAGACTTTTTTATTTATTTGTATCTTTTTTGTGCGTCTGAGAGAAAATATGGTTACTACCAATTTTGTAGAGGAGAAAAGTTACTAACATTTCATATCAATAGCTTTTTTCTCTACGGACTATAGTTTTCTAATTACAGAGCATCGAAAATACGATTATTTTAATAAAATACTTAGGCCAGTCAAAACATACTTAATAAATAGTTAAATTTACAAAGAGTGATGTATTCTGATTTTTTTTATATGTTGTTTGGACCAGCTGTGGTAATGTGATCCTATGTTTGCAGCTTCGAAAAACCTGTGCTAGCTGCGTAATATGTGAAAAACTGGAAAAAAAATTCTTTACATGAAAAGGTTGAATCTTATATAGGGCCAACAAGGTTTTTAAGATATGCCGGTTCGTAAAAAATTGAACGATAGACCGATAGCTTCGGTACAGACACAGACGGACAGCTTTAAAATGATTTTAATTCATCAAATTAATTAATAAAAACAACGGGGGGGGGGGGGAATTAATAAATTAGAAAGTAATATATTATACAGTAAAAGAATACAGGATAGTCTGTGAGGATAGTAGGATGTACCACCATAATTGGTAGACTATTTATATATCAAAAATATTCAGTGACTTTGACGCATTCAAAAGAAATCTGTGATTTTTTATTCTATTTTTTTAACGAGCTACTTCAGTTTCATGCTGATCCAGATAATCTGAGTCCGGATTGTCGGAGTTGTACTGTATTTATTTTCATGTATGGATTAGACTGCTTTACTCTCTTCACTTTTACTTTTCTGAGGTAGTAAAACTAAAAAAAAGTAAAATCTATTGCCCGCTCCTTCAATTTGTGTGCCAAAATAAATGTTGAGAAACTTTTGATATCACATTAAAAACAAAATACTTCTAGGGAATCACGGAAAACCAGCAAGTATTACCCAAATTAAAGGTTTGTGTTCATATTGCAATATTGTTGGATAGATTTCCATTTCATACACTACGAAAACCCAAATCGGCTATAACTTTGGTCTTTTCTTAGTATGTGTATGTACGTCGTACGTATATATTTAAATGTGTAATTTATGTATGATTGATGATGATCTAGTCCGTTATTATGGTTAATGTCTCCCTAACTGTTGAAGCTAGGGAGTTAAAATTTAAAATACTGGCGCGACTTTATGACGTATAACATAGAAAAATATATCAAGGTAAAAAATTTAATAAGCGCATGCGCAATTCTTACATAAGTGGCAAGCTCACATTTTTAAGCTACTGAAGAGTAGATTACAAATCTATATATATAAAATCCAAATACCACTCACTGACTGACTCACTGACACATCACGATATCTCTGAAACCACTGGACCTATGACCATGAAATTTTGTAGGTGTCTTCCTCTTACCTCCTAGGTGCTCGCTAAGAAATATTTTAAAAATCCGCCATCTTAAATCAAGATGGCGGCCATACATATATAAAAATCAACGAATGTATGTTCTTTATACAAATCTACAGTTGTAGTCAGATCTTGATGTAAATTTGCATAATTGACCTACAAAGCAAGGGGAAAAACACTGACTTCATGAATTTTCGAAATTTAATTTTGGTACACAGGGGTACGGGGTACAAATGTCAAAGTAATGAATACGCTTCATGATGCATATCGTTGAAAAGCTCTTTAAGAGGACAGTAATTGTTGTTATGTACAGTTTTATCATATTTTCACTTAGGAGGGGGGTAAATTGAAAAATAAAGCTATATCTTATATAAAAGAAGAGTATCCGTATGAGGGTATGTCTTTTATCCTAATTTGATGAATATTTACACACTTTTTCTTCAAAACAAGGTGAAGGTCACTGCCTACATGAGATTACGAAATTACAATTTTGGTACACAGAGGTACGGGGTACAAGTAATGAATACCCTTCATATTCATGATGCATGTCGTTGCAATGCTCTATGAGAGTACAGTAATTGTTGTAATGTCTAAGGGGTACAAATGACAAAGTAATAGATACTCTTCATGATACAAATCGTTGAAAAGCTGTTTAAGAGAAAAGTAATTGTTGTTAAGTACAGTTTTGTCTTACTTTCATTTAGAAGGGGTATATGGATATAAAAGTCATCATAAGGGTGTACATATGTATAGTCTTTTATACAAATCTACAGTTTTAGTCCGATCTCGATGAAAATTTGCACACTTGACCTTCAAAGCAAAGGGGAGGTTACTGTTCACGAATTTTCGAACTATAAATTTTGGTTCAGAGGGGTACGGGGTACAAGTAATTAATACCCTCCATCTTCATGATGCATATCGTTGAAATGCTCTTTAAGAGTACACTAATTGTTTTTATGTACAGTTTTGTCTTATTTTCATTTAGGAGGGGGGTAAATTTAGGATATTTACAAATTAAATTATCAAAGAGGAGTGGGATATAAGTAGGAGGGATAGAATCTAGATATTCTCGCATAGTAAAATAATTTGTATGCTTTCCTGGTAGTTTATAAACTTATCAAATATAAAATCACTCCGTAGCGAAGCACGGGTATCCAGCTAGTATATATATAAATGAATGGGAGAATTATTGAAGAGTATTGTAGAAGTATTGAGTATTGCAGTAGTATTGAAGAAATCATTTTATCTCACGTTTTTTCAGAAATCGGGGAGTTAGTCCCCTAAATTTAGTGCTAAAATTTATTTCTCTATTTCATCTCTGGGTATACTTTTATTAAGTGTGTATGCCACATTTAATCGAAATCGGCAGACAAGTCATTTTTTTAAATTCAATACTCAGAATACCTCAAAATCTTATAAAATAATATTTTTGCGCCATCACAGTAGTTTATATTTATTTATAAAATTTATATTGAACTAGCTGTTGAAGTGCAGATTTTGATATGCATAGTTTCTACTTATTGTTATAAGCTCAATGAAGATCATTGCTTGATTAAATTCAATTTTGATTTAAAAAATTGTTTTTATCACACCTTATAACAAAATAGAGGAATTCTTGTATGTAATAAATAGCCTGCAAATTGCGATTCGCTGAATATTTTATTCTTTATAATGAAATGAATGATAAATAATGTAGTCTTGATAAGTAGTCGTTTCTATGAAGGCTTTTGAAATGATTCCTAACATAAGCCCCAGGTGGAGCGAGGACTAGAATTAAATAAATGTAACCGTGAAATCCCGAAACAACTAACAAATGGAAAAACACTTTTCGATGGAATTACGTACATGAGAAAGTTTCCTACGAGTTGCATCGGATTTTTTTTTTTTTTATTTCACCAACTCAACAATAATTAGACTTTTTAGCATCCTAATAAATAACTTTCTTAACTAAAATCGCCCCAAAAACTTAACTTTTAAATTAATCGCAGGGAATATTTTATAAATAACAAAGCAGGGCGTAATAAACGTCGAATAGTATTATCTTGATGAAAAATGATGTGATATGATGGAGTGATAATGTAACTTGTTACAAGGTGGTTGTGAAGCGATTAGATACACGCGGGTGATTCCTAATGGAGCGTATACTTTAACTCAGCAAACACACATGTAGACGGCTTTCTTAAGCTTCTTCTCTATCTAGTAGTATAGAATCCAGTTCCTCCTTTATAACTCTATATTATGAACCAGTCAAAATTATTGAAGGCCAGTTAATGAGCAGCGTTTATCTGATAGCAGTAGGCATAGATTAATTAAACCTATCTTCAGTTATTAATCTCATATTAATCATCCCTATCTGAGTATCTGGTAATCAGTACTCATTTGTCATTCACCTAATGTTGGGGAAGAAATGTTTGAGGCTTCTTAAAATAAAGTACAACTTGAAAAGTAAATTTATTATCAAACCCCTGAAGTAAATTAGTGTTTTATATATATATATATTTTTTTATATTTTTTTTTTTACAATTTGTGTTACTGAGAGACACCTAGGGATGTGCCACGCAAGCGTGACACATAGGAACTGTTCCAACACCAGACAAACGTCACGAAGATGTTGGCTCGGCAAAACGCCATGTCCTGCATCGTTTCGTCGCTACCGACTCATCAGGGGCCCGACGATGCCCACCCAACTCTGGACCTATAATCGGCTCAAGAAGATAAGATATAGGAATTATCAGAGACGAGCGTGCTCTCACACCGCCATTCTTGCTTGGCTGGCAAAACACATCTGCAATGTAATACCGTGATTTTGCTCACTGCAATATGGTTTACAATTTGTGTTACTGAGAGACACCTAGGGATGTGCCACGCAAGCGTGACACATAGGAACTGTTCCAACACCAGACAAACGTCACAAAGATGTTGGCTCGGCAAAACGCCATGTCCTCATCGTTTCGTCGCTACCGACTCATCAGGGGCCCGACGATGCCCACCCTACTCTGGACCTATATCGGCTCAAGAAGATAAGATATAGGAATTATCAGAGACGAGCGTGCTCTCACACCGCCATTCTTGCTTGGCTGGCAAAACACATCTGCAATGTAATACCGTGAATTTTGCTCACTGCAATATGGTTTACAATTTGTGTTACTAAGAGACACCTAGGGATGTGCTACGCAAGCGTGACACATAGGAACTGTTCCAACACCAGACAATCGTCACAAAGATGTTATAAGATTATATAAGATTATACATTATAAGATATTGCAAATAAAAATAATCGAAACCAGTCTCATAAAAATTGGATTTTTAAAGTAGTCACCCAAAGATTAAACGGTTAACTCCCATATACTAGAATGCCTTCACTGCAATCTCAAAATACAAAATCTTAATGCATTGGCGTGTCAAAGACCAAAAATTTGTAAAATTAGCGTTTTTGTATTCACACTGCGGGTGAGACCGAGCGTGACCGAGCGAGACCGAACCGAGTATTTTTGTATTCACACTGCGGGCGAGACCGAGCGTGACCGAGCGAGACCGAGCCGAGCGTTTTTGTATTCACACTGCGGGCGAGACCGAGAGTGGCCGAGCGAGGCCGAATCGAGTGTTTTTTGTATTCACACTGCGCGCGAGACCCAGCCGACCGGCCGGTTATCTACTAGTACCCGTACAACCGTATACAAGCGTTTTCAGCGACCGAAAACGCTTTTCGGCGGCCGAAAACGCTTGGTCTCGCTCGGCGTTTAATGTGAATAGCCCCGAGCTATTAAATGTGTTTGTTTCTCAAGCGGAATCGGCCTCGCTCGGTATCGCACGCAGTGTGAAAGCCGCCTTACGCACCTCCCGGAAGACTAAGAACATCAAATTATCCGTGGTTATATAATCCTGATATGTAATAATTGGATATTTGCATCAGAAAACGTGATAAGTATTAAAGTAAAAACACTCTTTTGATGTTCAATCCACACTAACTTTTATTTTATAACACATTGAACAAGTTAACTATTCTTAAACAAGTTAAACAAGTCTAGGTCAAGTATGTAAAGTAACCTTGCTGTCTGTCACTTGGTACATATCTGTCATATGTTCAGTCAAATCTGGTCATTCACTCTCAACACTTTCCCTATTTGTCTGAACACACACACTGAAACATACATCTACACACACACACTCGTTTTCTAGAGTCAGCCTGTTTAGTTAATTCCAACCTCATTACACAGAGTTCTGAGTCTTGGTCTGTGAAAGGTTTAGTCATCATATCTGCTACATTAAATTGTGTGCAATTTTTTTCTATTTCAATTTCTCCTTCCAGTACTTTTTCCCGGACGAAAAAGTGTCTTATTTTGATATGCTTAGTTCTACGATGATATTCGGGGTTCTGAGCTAGTTTTACCGATGCCTCGTTATCAACATGTAGAACCGGTATTTTCTCCATAGCTGTTTTTTAATAAACGTTTGAAAATAAATATTTTCTCCAAATTTTTGAATAAACGTTTGAGCCACACAGCTTCTCTAGCGGTCTCGCTTGCTGCTACAACTTTTGCCTCAGTAGCTGATATTGCAACTGAAACTTGACGCTGACTGAGCCATGATATAGCTCCTCTAGCATACTTGCAGATCACTCCAGTGCCAGTGGTCGATCTTCCACTAGTATTATCACCACCATGGTCTGCATCACTAAAACATTCAAGTATACCACTTTGATGATTTGGTTTGTACGTTATTCCATGATCTGTAGTTCCTCTGATATACCTAAAGATCCTCTTGACTATGACAATATCTATATTGGTAGGATTCTCAAGATTTCTTCATACTACCCCTACAGCATAAGCAAGATGTGGTCTTGTCGCAGTCATCAAAGCACCAACTGCTTGCCTGTATGGAAAATTTCCTTCTTCCTTTTCCTCTTTCACTAATTGAAAATTCTCTCCCTCTCCAAGAATCGGTGTTGCTACAGGTTTACATAAACTCATATCAAATCTTTAAAACACCTTTTCTGCATAGGACTTCTGATTTAATTTTATTGAACCATCTTCTTTTGTTTCAATTTCGATACCTAAAAAGTATGTTGCAGGCTTCTTAACTGTTATTTGAAACTCTTTTCTCAGTTCTTCAAGGAATTTCCTAACCATTTCTTCACTTGTAGACGCTATTAGTCCGTCATCAACATAGAGCGCTAAGAGGAGTTTTTCCTTTCCCTCTTCTTTTGTAAAAAGACAGGGATCTGCATCACTGCATTTAAAACCCATGACCAATAGATGATCACTGATCCTCTTGTTCCAGCATCGAGGGGCTTGTTTCAACCCATACAAGCTCTTTGTCAGACGACACACTCGACCTGATCCATCATCATAGCCCTCTGGTTGACGCATATAAATTTCTTCGTCTAGTTCTCCATAAAGAAATGCTGTAGAAACATCTATCTGCGTAAGTGACATTTTCTCACTAGCTGCAACACTAATCAATGCCCTTATTGTTCCTGACTTTGCAACAGGACTAAATGTCTCTTTATAATCTATTCCTTTCTTCTGAGAAAATCCTTTAATAACAAGCCTGGCTTTGAACTTGTCAACTGTTCCATCTGGGTTTGTTTTTATCTTAAAAACCCATTTACATGATATAGGCTTCTTCCCTTCAGGTAGCTTCGCTAACACCCAGGTTTTATTGGCTTGCAAAGACGTGATTTCGCTATTCATGGCTTTTTTCCAGTCTTCCTGTTGATCACTTCGAACTGCTTCACTGTATGTTTTAGGTTCATGCATATCAGCCCCAATTATCATGACATAATCATTGAATCTTGCTGGTTTCTTAAGAAGTTTTCTGTCTCTGAGTTTTCTGTCACAGACACTTTCTGATCTAACTTCTTCACTTTCCCCCACCAATTCAATAGATTCAT
>KZ651109.1:1040766-1053791 GCA_001010745.2 Gerris buenoi
AAAAAAAAAAAAAAAAAAAAAAAAAAAAAAAAAAAAAAAAAAAAAAAAAAAAAAAAAAAAAAAAAAAAAAAAAAAAAAATACATTTTGGTTGTGAAATTAAATTGACTACGTGCGTTACTATAGCAACAAATAAAAATTTGGAAAAAATAGCGTAATTTTTTTTTTTTTAACCCTAAAATAATACAAATTTACTCTTAAATTTTTGCCCTAAAACCTATACTTTGACCGTAGTTAAACGTCAAAAATGTTAACTTAGTAATTTCTACTGGCCGCCATTTTTAAACGGGGAAATATAAAAAGCTCTGGTTTGCGGCAAATGTTTTCTTTTTTCAAGACCTTTCCAAATAAGTATCACAGTATAGGGGGTCCAATCTGAAATTTTAAAGTTGAATCCAATGGCGGCAACAAAATGGAGGAAAAATGGGTACCCACCAAAAAAAGTATATTTTTATGCACGATGAAGATAGCAACAAACCGCAGTTTGATATCTCAAATATTAACGGAGATAATTAGCCGTTGCCGAACTTTTGCCACACCCTATATATATTATTTCTCCTCTGTTGGTAAATCGTTAGCCGATAAACAGATAAAATACTGCGACTGCAGTAAAAATACATCTAACACTACAATACACAGAAACGCTAAATCAATCTTTCTACCGCCCATAACAGACCATGAGATATTGAAATATATAAATAACCTAAAAAACAATACTTCCCCAGGAACTGACTCAATATCCTCTAACATAATTAAAGCTTGTTACAAAAACCTCATTAAACCCCTAGTTCATATATTCAACCAGGCCCTATACATAGGGTACTTCCCAGTTTCTTTTAAGGAGGCTATTGTGACTCCTCTACACAAAGACGGAGATAAATCGGACCCAAACAACTATAGACCAATTTCACTAGTAACCACTTTATCAAAAATTTTTGAAAAATGCGTAAAACACCGTTTGCAAAAATTCTTAGACAAAAATAATATTCTGGCTGAAACACAGTATGGTTTTAGAGAAGGAAAAAACACATCAGATGCCTTATACTATCTAACTGAACAAATAATTAAAANTATATATATATAAACACAAATCTAAGATTTTTCATAGTTTTCAACAGATCACCAAAGTTTATTCGACGGAAAAGATTCAATCTGTTGATCACATTAAAAAAAATGTAAGACGAAAAAAAAAAAATCAAAAAGGGGGAGAGAAAAAGAAAAACTGAAATATGGTGTAATAATGTATGAGCCAATAGGTCGGAAGAGTTTGACCGTAAATAAAGCTCCGGGAGATGTTTTCCCCGCTTTCTCTCGTCCGGACTCTGAGCGAGGGAAACCCCTAATAAGAAAATAAAACTTGTTTACTTTAGTTGTTGCATAATTCAAACAGGATGTCTGCTAACCCCCATCCAGCCATTGAGAATTGGTCTTGGGCTTTGAAAAACTTAGCCGATATTTTTCCCAAGATCTCAGTATGTGTATCATGTGACGTATGGCCTATCCATACGTTAAAAAGTTGCCTAGGGGTATCCCTTCTTTGCCCTTTACAGAAGAAAGAGTTGCCTCATGTATTCTATGCTATTATAACTTTTCCTTCTATTCACTGAGTATTCAGTGAGCCATGAGGAAAAGTCGATGTATGTCTAAAAATCTTTATAAGAAACTGTATCTGCAGCAGCCTGTTTGTCTCTTTATATCCCTATAATATAAAGAAAAAAAAAAAAGTTATACCGAATTCCCCACGTTATAGTGAAAGGCCGCAATGAAATGAGTCTTATTTCCTTACTGTTATTTATTTCATTTATTACTGCTGAATTAACCAAAGAGCGAGAGGAACACCATTAAAGTCTTGGATCATTAGATCATGATAGACAGTTTAGGTTTGAATGATACAAATTAATTCATTTAAATTGAGGCGTTTCGTCCCTTCCTCATAAGGTCACCCACAATCAATTTCGTACTTCAGACGGGGTCATTAAGGGTTTAATAAATTTCTTTATTTAATTTGGAAAAGCATTGTTCACAAGACGTACTGAGTACTGAGTACATCTTGTGTTTGCTTCGAATCAACTTCACGATACATCACAACCCTGAAGATGCTTCCAGTAGTGGAAGCTAAATGTCGGACTTTAAATTCTTCGTGACGCGGATTTAACCGGAAACCCAAGATGTTTATGACACTGGATAACATTTTATTTTAAAAAGATATTAACACATATAAGGGTAAAATATAAATCCGAGACGAGGGGCGTCTCGGATTTAAATAATAATTAAATGAAGAATTTCTTGTTAACACTAAGTCGACTACACCAATTCTATTATCACACTGAAAAAACAATATATTAAATTTAAACGTGTAGAGTGATTCGGGAAAGAAAATATTTCAGTTTTTTAGGGAGAGAAAGTCAACAAACAAACAACATTACTTACTTGTGCTGGACAAAATATTCCTAATAGAGCCTATTTAAAAAGGGAGGGTCTTGGCTTATTTTTTTTACTCAAGTGTTTTTGATGAATCTATTATTAATTGTTTTACCTTTTTCGGATAAACTATCAGTAGTATACAAATTTTAATTATAATACATATTTTGAACTATTAGTGTTAATATACTAATTTAACGTGTTCTTCGTTTTATATCTTCCTAAGTAGGGAAGAGACGATCTTAAAGCTAAAGCTTTGTTAAATTAAAACACATACACACACACACACATATATATAAATATATATATAAATTATATTTTTGCAGTTCTCTCCAGAATAAGTAGTGGGAAAAGGAGGTTCGGGGTCAAAAGCTCGGCGGAGGATATTATTTATATTTTCTTTATCACAGGATTATAAGATTTATACAGGAGGCGATGCGACTTTTCTTTGTACAAAGAAACTGGGGGAGAGGGGGGTATATTTATAACTGGCGGAGTGTGGAACGGAGGGGGTTAAGAAAAATTGGCGGAGCGGCCATTGTTATATCAGGGATCCCCTGGGGGGAAAAGAGGGGGGAGGAGCTCACGTCCCAGTAAAGTCCCGGAGGAGAGAAAAGAAAATAGGGTATAAAAATTTGAGACACAACTTGGCCATCCGTCTTGAGAGGACCAGGCAGTAACTCTAGAAATAAATCTAAGAAGAGCAAGGGAAGAGTATCACATATGCCTTCTCTATATCTATATATGTCGTGTCGTTCTGCTTATCCTCTCTTCATACTTACTTTCTCTCCATGCACTGTTCTAGCATATTTCTCCTTCTGCACGAGGAACTTACTCTACTTCAGGATGCACCTTAATCATAATTATTATTACTATTATTATTAAAACAGGCTTATTATGGACGATGTTTTTATTTCATTGTTATTTATTTTTGTCTGATAATGAATATCATTACGGAGGAGTATATTGGTTCCATGTACCACATGTTCATTAAATAGGCCATCAGGCATTATACCAAAGTATCATTATGTACATACACATTTCTAATTTTAATCTTAAATCAGCCCCGCTTCTCATTCTAATGTTGAGTCGAGGATGCAAGTTTCAAACGTCCAACCCAACAAAATACAGCTTCATAAATAAACATGAAAGGAAAGATCCGGGCATTGAGTCTTATTCCACGATGTAGACGTCATGATACCCTTCTAAAGCGGACACAAATTGGACTCTTGAGACCATGAGACGTATTCACAAAGACTTCTCTTTCAGGGGCCACTCACTCGTCAAGCAAACCCATTGTTAGCATAGCATAAGCAGATCGATTTAAACTGTACATCAAGTTAAAATAGAAAACAGTAAACTCCTGGTTTGTTGTTTTAAGTCTTATATTGTTGAGATTTCACATAACAAAATATATGCCTCAGCTGTACACTATGAAAATATAAGTGGTTTGAATCCACGTCTCATTATAATTTCCTTACGTGAATGGTGGAATGGAGGTAATGGTTACATTTTATCTCAGAAAAAATAACTGCTAACCTAATACAGAATTGCTAGACTACAGTCGTTTGCAGATTCGTAATACTGTTTTGCGACTAATATTTACTAGTTGTGCAATGCAGTTGACTGCTTGCAATATTGAGCTGAGCGTGCATTTTAATCTTAAACCACTTTATAATTTATAAACCGCTGAAATTGGACCCAAAATAGTAATATTTCCATTATTTTTCTATTTTACCCCCCTCTTAAATGAAAATATGACAAAAGTGAGCATAAAAACAATAGCTGTACTCTTAAAGAGCTTTCCAACGACATGCATCATGAAGGGCATATACTATTTTATAGTGTACCAATTGGACCATTTCAGATTCCTTCCTGTATTTAGTCACTATGACCCTGCCGAATTTTGTGAGCATTGGTTTAGCCGTTCAGAAGAAATTTTTGTACCCCTACCCCGTACTCCTGTGTACCAATTAAGACCATTTCAGATTTATACCTTCCAGTGGTTAGTCACTATGACCGTGCCAAATTTTGTGCAGGTCGGTTCAGCCATTCACGAGGAGTACGCATAAGTGTAGTATAAGAGATTCGCTTCTCTTAGCTCAATAAAAACTTACGAAGTTAAAACTGCCGATTGGTGTTGGTCATAGCTTTCTCGCGTCCTATCACGTACTTTAATGATGTTTTGTTGCTCAATAGTGCTAGTTTATCCCCTCCCCCTATTTTAAGCATGTCTAATTTTTACAGGGCCGTTTTAGACGTTCACTGCGCTCTGGGCACCCCGTCACGATGCGCCCATATTTCTGCTGTTACTAAAAATATAAAAAATATGCAAAATGTGCGGTCTGATGGGCCAAAGAAAAAATAAGATTAGCAATTTGATCTGATAAACTGGGAGTCCAAAATGGCGGCTAATTTCTGTCAAGGGGAATTTTTTTTATTTTTAATTTTTAGTAGGGTATCAAATGAAAGGTATTGAAGAGTAGATTACAAAAATATATAACACTTGGGGGTAGTGTTTTATTTTCCGCGCCATTTTGTCAAAAAACATCAACATTTTGCGTCCCCACCCCCCTATACTAATTACATGTTCACAATACCAACGAAACCCTTTTTACGTGATACTTTACGCCTAACCAATTTTTACTCTCTAATATAAAGAGAAAGTATTATGATGGCACGAAAACTCGAATTTAAATTTTGATGGATTAGCACGTTTTGAGGTCCACTGAGATTTTAAGAAATGCCTGTCTGTCGTCTGTCTGTGCAGATGCATGGAGCCTAAACTACTGGGCCGAATTTGAAGATATCTGGCATACATGTTAAAAAAAATCATACCCCGAGAAAAAATTGAGTAATGAATTTTAGCCATAAAATAAATTAGGCCATAAATTTGGGGCAGTATCCCCCAAAGACTATGAAAAAATTATTTTTCGAAAACAGTTCCGAAAATCTAAAATGTAGTCCATTTAAATTCGAATCTAACGATATAAACCGTTTTCTCGGGAAAAATCTAGTTTCCGAGACATTGATGAAAATAAATCTGATTTTTTTTTAAACATTAAAGCGAGCTTAATGCAATTAATATTTAACATTAAACAAATTAACAGTTAATCATTATGAGTTTATAGTTTAAAAGAATAGTGGGAGTAGACGGTAGTGCTAGGTGGTACTCTTACTTCACTTGGAAGGTTTTATAGTAACCCTGCAAAGGGTTGGTTTACTGTCCTGTCACAGCTAGCAATCCTACACACGTATCCTTCTTTACAGATAACTATAATAATTTTCATGTTTTCTGGGACCTGGGGCCGAAATTATATGACAAAGTTAGTGTGAGTTGTCTCGAATCGATATTTCTTGCTTTTGCTCTGGCAAAATCGTCTATTTAAATTGGTATAGTAAATTCCTAGCGTTATGTCGCTTTTCAGGTTGTCAACTGTTCAGCTTATATTTACGCATTGTAGACCTATTCACTGTATTTATTCTGTTAAGAGCTGAACACATTTTTTTCCGCATTTATATTTTTTGCCCTTGCAAAATTTAGCTTTGCCCCCTCCCATCTAGCCTTTTGAGTTGCGCCCCAAACCTCTTGCGCCCCGGGGCACGTGCCCATCGTGCCCCTATAGTTAAATCGGCCCTGAATTTTTAGCTTCTGAGCTTGCTGAAGGTAACGAAAGTTAAGTGATCGTTCTGTATAACAACTATCATAACGATTGCTGAATGTACGTTTTTGTCCGAATGTATAGAAGAGAACTTATATGGGATCAACATCCAGCTAATTATGACTTTATGACCTACCACACGTAGTTTTTAAGATATGTTGGTTCGCAAAAATTGACAGACAGACAGACACGGAACCAAAAAGTGCCTTGATGTCTAAACGGATTTTAGTTTTGGAATTTTTGAAATTGAAAATTTAAAAAATGTTCGTTCTTCAGAACGATCACACAGCTTCTGTTTTTTTCGGTAAGCTTGGAAGCAAAATAAAAGTGGATTAAAACGATTTCCAGCTTTGTCTTAATTAATCGACACCAAAAATCTATCTTTACTGGGCTAATAAAATTAAAACAATGCATACATACTTATTTAAAAAAAAAGAAAAACAAAAAATAGGATAAAAAATCAATTAGTTCGCAAAGGTCACTCATCCAAGTAAGACTTATATGTATATTATGTTCTGTCTTTTGTGGCTATTTTAAATAAGTAGGTATGCATTGTTTTAATTTTATTTGCCCAGTAAAATTAGATTTTTGGTGTCGATTAATTAAGACAAAGCTGGAAATCGTTTTAATCAACTTGTGGCATCCCAAATAACAGTAGTATAAGTTTGCGACGGTTTCTGAGGCGAGCTAAACTTTTTGGAGCCAAAAAACTGCGAACTTTTGGCACTTTTCTCAGTTTATGGCTTTTAAAATCTAAAGGATGCATCGATGAGTAAATTGTGTTCTAACCAAACTTAAAGAACATTAAATTCTGCGTCGAATGATGCCCTAAAACATTGAATTTGATACAGCAGTTTGGTCAGAATCAGGAGTTGAAAATAGGCAAATTTTACGATTTTGTCTGAAAAGTGTGTTACGCTCAGTTTCACACACCTGTAACTCAAAAACTGTTCTTCCAAATGAAAAAAGTCAAATAACTAAAGTTGTAGAGTATCAAATTCTGCATTCAGAATACTCCTATTTTGTAATTTACTTATCCCTAAACACAGACACACGCAAAAAAACTAAGAGTAGCCATAACTTTGATTTTGCACAATATGGCTAGTTTGTAGTTTCATGACGTCTGCCCTCAAAAAAAAATTATTTTATTCTAGGCAATCTGACTTTAAATGCATTATTTTGTATTATGAAGCTAGAAAGGTAATGCTGAAAGTACATATGTTTAAACCTAAGTTACTAATTACCCAATCATTGAACCAAATATACATTGAGAACTGAAGGTAATTTCTTGTTTACAAGACATAATATATCATTCCGAATTATCCTATAAATGAAAGTACCTGTGTTCCTGTTGGTCATAAAAGTAATCATAAAAAATAAGGAAACTATATTATGAGAAAAACGTTTTGGATTAATTTGTATTAAAATTACTTGCAATCATTACCTATAAGTAAAATTCAATGCAGGAAATTAGATCAATTAAATTTAAACTTTTTTCATCTACATTTACATCTCGTTGCAGAGGATGGTCCAGGAGTGGGTTATTCAATATCTTCCAGCTATTCGTCTTGGAAACTTTCATGATCAGTTCCTTCTTCTTTAACATCCTCTTTCTCATCATGAAGAGCAGTTTCAAGAAGAGAAATGTCTTTCTCAGACAGGCAGTTATTGCATGTGTGAACTTTGTGAACTTGGTGGTACAAATGACTGAACATTTGATACCAGCTTTTCGGCTGGAGGAAGCTTTTTGGCATTTTTTTTTGTGCAAGAGGTTGAAATGTTTTTTTAGTTGTTCTTGAATTGCTCGTTGTAGGTCTCTGGCATTTGGAAATAGACCGGATTTAGTGGTCTTCCAGCCCCACTGCTGTGGGTCAAGGAAGTTTCTTTTCCACACTTGCACCTGAGTACACTGTCAGGGAATGCTAGCGAGCATCAGCTTCATTTGGGGGCAAACTTGCCAAGTTGATATTAATTATTGAAAGTGCCTTTGGAAAGAGATGTAACCGACTTTCATCCAGTTATTTGTCGATGTTAACCATGTATAATTTTTCTCCTGCTTCAGCAACCTGATCAGGCGTGGTAGTAAGACTTTTGAAAACAGAAACTGACCTTTGAAGGCTATTATTCTTTTGAAAGAGGTGGCTACATATATTTTTGCCCTGTCTGAAAATAGCAGACGTGCTGTCACAATAAATTGTTTCTTGCTTCTTCGGAGAGCTTGCAATGATCAGTACTGTATGGTATGTGCAAGTGCCCTGTTTTCCTTTCCAAGGTTTCATCAGGAAGATGTTAAAGGTAAGTTTTGGGACGGTCATATGCAGGCGGCAAGATGAATAGGTCTATTTCCTCCCCGACAATAAAAACTCCACTTTTTCATGAGATATCAATTGCTGTGGTGACGATCAAGAAATGCAGTCTGCAAAGATCAATATCAATACTCTCTGATAAGTTAAAGCTGCAGGTCTTCAGATTCAGCAGGCCATTGAGGACGCAATATTCAGTCATTTGTACCACCTGCAAAGGTCACACATGCACTGACTGCCTGGCTGAGCAATACATTTCTCTTCTTGAAACTGCTCTTCATGATGAGAAAGAGGATGTTAAAGAAGAAGGAACTGATCATGAAAGTTTCCAAGACGAATAGCTGGAAGATATTGAATAACCCACTCCTGGACCATCCTCTGCAACGAGATGTAAATGTAGATGAAAAAAGTTTAAATTTAATTGATCTAATTTCCTGCATTGAATTTTACTTATAGGTAATGATTGCAAGTAATTTTAATACGAATTAATCCAAAACGTTTTTCTCATAATATAGTTTCCTTATTTTTTATGATTACTTTTATGACCAACAGGAACACAGGTACTTTCATTTATAGGATAATTCGGAATGATATATTATGTCTTGTAAACAAGAAATTACCTTCAGTTCTCAATGTATATTTGGTTCAATGATTGGGTAATTAGTAACTTAGGTTTAAACATATGTACTTTCAACATTACCTTTCTAGCTTCATAATACAAAATAATGCATTTAAAGTCAGATTGCCTAGAATAAAATAATTTTTTTTTGAGGGCAGACGTCATGAAACTACAAACTAGCCATATTGTGGAAAATCAAAGTTATGGCTACTCTTAGTTTTTTTGCGTGTGTCTGTGTTTAGGGATAAGTAAATTACAAAATAGGAGTATTCTGAATGCAGAATTTGATACTCTACAACTTTAGTTANCCTGATATCATTATTGAGAACATATTAAGGCATTACGGTTAATGGTTAATATAAAAACACATTTCTACGCGAGTTCTTTATGCACCGCATCACTAGTTATTTATTAGTGCGATGATTTTGATGACGTCAAAGTTTGTTTACATCTCAAAATACCGCCTAACTTCAAATAATTAAATAAAATATAGGTATTAAAAATAAGATTTTTTTTAAAGAATGATAATAAATCAGTTAGTTTAGAACGGTCACCCATCCAAGTACTAACCACGCCCAATGCTGCTCCCTCCTGCTGCGAAGCAGCAGGAGAGGCCACTTTAGTGGCCTCTGATGTGAGGAAAAGTTCCGAGGTACCACGAACCCGATTTTTTTGTATTTCTTTTTTTTTAAATCACATGAATATTTAGGTCTTACAGATTTTCGCCAATAATTTGTTTATGAAAATTTGAAATGTTTATAACTCTTATTAGTTTTTGAGCTACAATATTAAATAAAGGATAAAAAGTTGTTTTCAAATTCTACACAAATGTGTTCTATGTAGCAAAATTGTCAAGTAATTTCATGTGGCATGTAATCCTCTATTAATTGTTTATTTAATTAATTAATAAATCATCAGCACCCTTTTTAACTTGAATCGGAAAAGAACGGAAGAAAATAAAAAAAGATTTTGGTGGATTTATACATTTTCCGTAGTCTAAATAAGTGGGTTTTAAAAAAAGTCTGTGTGTAGAAAATGATTTTTTGATAATGGTTTTGAAAAGTTATAAAAAAAATATTTGTAGTAGTCTTTATGAATACGAATTTAACGAAGTATACAAATCATTCGTTGAAAACTTTAAAAATTATTAATTATAATTTTTATTTGGAGTATAATTGAAGCGAGCGTAAGCGAGCTTCTTATGTTCAACGAAATATGCTACGTGTCTGTGTGTTTGTCAGTGTGTCTGAAACTTTAGTATAAATTGACCGATTTTAATGAAATTCGGTACACATGTTCATTTCACCAATGCTCAGGACGAGTTCGTTGGGCAACGTTGTCTGCCCAAGCGTTCGCGCGCAAAGCTCGCGTAAACGTGCGCATCAAAAATAAAATTGGAATTTGAGGACGGGAAAAATTTCTATCTTTATCTATTCAATGAGACAAACTTTTTTTCAAATAACATTTTGAAGTAAAACCAACAGCGACGCCGCTATAAATTAATAAAGATCTTTAAAACATACACATATTTATTACTATACGCTCGCTTCTATGATAGAGCCGCGCGATGCCTAGTTATGTATATGATAAAGGTTTGTTTGTTTGTACGGGCTGATTTTTATAGGCACCTCTNCCAAAAGTTCGCAGTTTTTTGGCTCCAAAAAGTTTAGCTCGCCTCAGAAACCGTCGCAAACTTATACTACTGTTATTTGGGATGCCACAAGTTGATTAAAACGATTTCCAGCTTTGTCTGAATTTATCGGAGGCACGGCTTTATTTTGGTCTAATTTTACTGCACTATATTAAATTAAATTTATTTTTTTATTTGAATTTTGGCGGTACTTTGACAGCTGTAAACAAACTTGATTTGCTTCCGGCAGCAAAATGAGGCATTATTGAAAAGATTTCGGGTAGAGAAATGTGATTTTACTGCCTAGGCGGTAAATGAGGAAATATTTTACTGCATAGGCAGCAAAAATTTTATTGTTATAATATTGGCAATAATATTTTATACTATTATCTCTACCTTATAAAATTAATTGAATAAGTAATATTTACTAAATAAACGTTTAATAGTACAATAATTTGTTTATATTTCGTTAATTCTGTTAAATAAGTTCAATGAAGAGTAGATCTTTAATTTAAAAAATAGTGGAGTCACTGGCCACAATGCAGCATCATGTAAACATCCCACATCCATATTATTATTATCATTGAAGTCATTCTAGATTAGACTAGCTACTTTTCTGATTTATCCAAGTTAATCTTTTATTCTAAGTAATAGAAGATATATCTTTAATACTTTTTGTGATTTTAAACGTATGTTTTGTATTTTGTTGTTATAGATTCAGTTTGCTATTAATTTATTGATATTATTCCAAAGCTTCTTATTTGATTTCTTTATGAATATTCATTTTAGTTAATACGTATGTTATTATTATAGTAGTATTTTTATTATTTTTAAGCATGACTAATTTTATAAAGATCGGACAAAAAATCGTCAAGCCATACCCTGTGATTTTTTTACCCGAAAATGTCAAAATTATGATAACAAAATAAATGAGGTATATTCGTAAACGTCTCGAAAAGGAGAGTAAAAAATAATAACAATGTTTTATATATATTGTAGGTGGATCCTTAATCGGGTAAAAATAAGTCGTTCACTATTGGTTAGGCGTTGGCAACGTTTCGACCTTACCGGTCATTCTCGAGCCTAAAAGCAACATTTATTTAATAATTAATTATAAAAAGCATCTTGGTTACATNATGGCGGCTATATATCGAAATCAAAACACCCGCACTTTTCTATTTATGGTAGACTCTACCTATGTACCAAATTTCAAATCTCTAGGTCAATGGGAAGTAGGAGAATTTTTAATGAGTCAGTCACTGTCACTCTTAGTTTTATAAATGTATATAGATTTTAGTTTAAAGTTCATGACAAACTGAACCGGAAATAAAAATTTCACACCTCTACCCACAGTAGTTCATAAGATATAGGTGCCCAAAGTTTTATTATTTCGTCACTCACTCACTCACTCATCATAATTCTAAGGCACTTCTAACAATCCTAGAAACTTGAAATTTTGTATATAGGTAGAGATTATTGTTCAAATAAAGGAAAAATTAACCGACAGACAGACAGACAGAAACGGAACCAAAAATGTTTCCTGATGCCTGAAACGAATTTTTGTCTTGGAATTTTTAAAATCAGAGACATAAAACTTTTTCGTTCTCAAAAGTGAACACTATGCTTCCGTTACCTTTGGTAAGCTCGGAAGCAAAAATTATAGAAAAAATAAAATAATAATAAAGTAAAAAATAAATTGTATGTATGTAAGTTTATTAGGAATAAAATTCTGGGGTTGTGGAGATTTTTCCAGTGTAAATAGGAGAAGTAGAACAGAAGTTGTAGTAAGGGCGCCACTGAGACGCTCGAGCGACCGCTGGAGCGGTAGCGAGAAGTCAAGAGAGTGAGACGTGGAGCAGGCAGCCGATCGGGAGGGGAGGAGTGGGTAGGCCATACCGAGCGCAGTAAGGTAAGGGGAGATCCTATACCTAGAGCGGGCCAGACTGTGGTGGCCCGCGGTGTTGATTTTTAACGATTTTAGAGTTTATTTGCCATATAGGGCGAGATAGGGAAATAAAAAAAATGTAATTTAATAATAAGATAACTACGGGAAACAGAAAAAGAAAAATAGACTCTAGCGCCTGGATTTGAACCACGGGCCTCTGTATAATAAATTATAATTTTATTTAAATTAAAATTTAATCTTTCCGTAGTATAAGAACACGACATAATGTGTACATTTAACGAATAAATGTACTACCAAAAACGTGAAAAATGAATTAATAAGTTAACGTATATGCTTAATAACCTAAGAATCCAAATACTTACTTAGATCTAAGTATTTGTCTGTTTTTACTTTTTCTCACTACTAATAGTAGGAAAAATATTGTTTTGAACACAAATTTTTTTTTCGAGATTTCAACGGAATTATCCGTTTTAGGTGTTTTTAAGA
>KZ651109.1:1059024-1069047 GCA_001010745.2 Gerris buenoi
GTAAGAATGAAATCAGCTAATTTCTTCAATATTTTTCTTAATTCGTAGACTAAGCGTCTTTTCTTTAAACATTTCAGTATAATATTGGCACCTCAGAACGAAAAATAAATCAGTTGTCCCTAAAAATAATATAACACTTTATATTATTACTATTAAATTTTATGTATAATAAAAATAAATATATAAAACTATAATCTATATATACTAGGATTTAAAAATAATTAATTCAATAATATAACATTGTACCTTTTTTATTTTAAATTTGTAAGTTGTTTACAAAACCTTGTTGACATCCACAGCTCCAATGCTAACAACTTTGGATGGCTTCCGGCCAGATTTCAACTAAGAACCAAAAAAAGAGTTTTACTCATTTGACAAAATCATCGAACAATAATGTATAGACAAAATGTAAATATCGCAGCTTTTATTATTTAACGGATTCTTCGATTACTACTATGTTTAATTGTTCTTCGAGAAATTCTATGTTTAATTGTAATTATTATTAAATTATAAAAACAGACAAAGGAGTGTAAAGGCCCCAGTCAGACAAAGGTGTAAATTAAAATATATGGTCAAAATGTTTGTGCAAACTGTTTGAATGTTTACGCAACTTTTTGAAGCCAATCGGTCGAAACAGAACATTTTTGCACAAACAGCGACTTGCAAGGGGTTTGAACGTGTATATATGTAGCAGTGTCTGACGGCATTTTGCCGAGAAAATCTTTTTCGAATCCCGTCTAGAATGGATTTTTTTTATTTCCTTACTTTCTCATATACCCAGCATATATTATTAAAAAGAAAAATTATTGTGATATGCGAAAATTTTCAGAAGAAAACATACCCTAAGGTGAAATCAAGAAATGAATTTTAAATCTAAATTTGGTGGCTCCACCCCCAATAACTTGTATGAAAAAAAATTAATTTTAATTATTAATCGTTTTCAAAAATTAATTTTTATTCACTTATATTTTCACAGTATTTGGGGATAGCACCTCAAATTTAGAACTAAAATTTATTTTTCAATTTCCCATCGGGATATTAATATTCTAAACCACATAAAAATATTTAAATTTTAATTCAGTAGTTCGCCACATGTCTGTCAGAGACAACTTACGACACACTGACATTTTTTTAAAAACACTTCTTTTGGACTCAAGGGACCTCAAAACACGAGTACGAGTATCCATAAAAAATCCCAAAATTGAATTTTCGAGCTATAACAATACTTGCTCATTATATATACTTATATGAGAAAGTTAAAATTGAGATTTTAAAGTTCGCTCAAAATATGTGATCGTGAATGTTGGCCTTAAAACACTTCACCAAAATTCACATAATTGCTATTTATTAAATATTTTTCCTATTACTCGAAATATCAAATATCATTTACGTGAAACTAAAACACTAGTAACAGAAACACTTACAGAATAAGCGGTATCGGGTCTGGAAGGTTCTTTGCCGATAGATTTGTCCCTAGTTTGCATAGAACTCTTGATTGGTGCTGTTTTGACCCGAACCATCTTTCCATAAGCAAGGCGACTAGTTTGCCTAACAGGCTGAGGAGCAACGTAAGCATGTGGTTTTATTTTCTTTTTCTCTTTATCTATAGTTTCTACTTTTTTATCTTCTCTCTTAGCGAGAGTGCTCCCTCCCGATGAAAAACTTATCTTATCTTCCTTCATCCAGTACTTGGATCGCAAATTGTCTATTTGAGCAGTATTGACTATTAACTTCGAGCCATTTCTGTAGTTGGTTTTCTCTTCTTTAATTTTTGCAGTCGCTGATTTGTAACTGCATTCTGAGCCGTCTGATGGTCGGGAAAGTGTTTCGGACTTATCTGATTTTTCAGAATTTATTATGTGAGCCGTCGCAGACGAATGATGAATTTGTTTCTTATCTTCTTCGCATTTCTTAAAATTTGAAGACATTTCGCTCTTTTGCCGTAAATCTTTTCTACTCACAGGCCTAGGAATTTTAGAAATAAATCTTGTATTTCTGCCTCTCGATTGTGAAACTGTAACTGGTATTATATTTTTTGATTCATCTTTAAAGCCCTCTTTTTCATCTCCTTCATAGCTAGAATTTATTTTAGATGTTCGAACAGGAACACTTTTTGATGATCGAATAGAAATATTTTGATATGAAGATTCTGACATATCATCGGGAGAATTGAAAATTATTCGATGATTTAGCTTTTCTGATTCTACTAAACTCTTTAATTTGTTCCTTCGACTTGAGTAAAATTCTCTTAAATTAAGTTTTTTGTCTCGATTTTTTAAACTTATCGTTTTCTGTGAATCTTTTCTGAACAATTGACTTTCATTTGAGCAATCTTTCTTGCTCGTTTTATCCACGCCTTTTTTTTGACTTGTTAAAGTTAACAATTTTCTTATACTATGACTACTGTAAACTTTAGTATTTCCTGTCATGTTATGATTCGAGTCTCGCTCTACTCTCTCGTTACGATCTGTATTGTTTGATGGAATTTTTAAGATACTTTTTTCAACTGCCTTGTGCATACTGATTCTATTGAGCGTATTCGGAATATTTTCTGAAGTCAAAGACGCAAAATTTATACCCATTTTCTTTTTTGTAGTTGTTGCACCGTTAAGAGAGCTATTTTTTGAGAGAGAATTCCTTGGTGTTCCAAAAGGTGACATCATGTCATTACTGCTCATTGCAGATTCAAAAGCACTGCTTGCAGAAAGTAAAGAGTCCTGAGAATCAATTGAGTCGTTATCAAATGAATCGTTTAGAAATGCATCTCCCGTACAGTTGGCTGCATCTGACAGTGTTTCAGATTTAGTGACTATGAGTTGATTTACAAGGAAACTGCTTCCATCTTCAGATAGGTCAGATTTAATACTATCACTACGTAATGTTGCATTTTGTTCAATTGTGTGATTCTCTGAGTTATAGAAGTAGCGTGCGTTGTACGTTGTGTCATTCATTTGTTTGTCCCATTTGGAAGAATCGTCTGAATCCATCTCCTCAGTTTCACACTTAATACTTTTATCATCATTAGACGACGACGAGTTTTGAGAAAAGTTAATTGAAGTTAAAACGTCTCCGTTGTCTCTAAATCTGACGGATTTCATGTCCCTGCAATCTTTTCTAGGATCTTGAGTGTAGGAAATTGTTTTCATGAGTTGTTGACATGGTTTTTCGTTATCAGAGTACATCGAAGTTAAAGTTGGGTCAGAGTAAGGTTCGACGAAACTATCAGATTTTCTATCACTAATAGAAGAATGAGAACGAGATTCTCGATCGGAATTTACATTGTTAAAACCTGACACTCCTCCACTGTAAATCTTATCTTCTTCAATTTGCCGTGAGTAGTTTTTTGTGGGTTCTCTATCAAATGCCTCATTTATGTCCTGCTCAATAGTAGAGCAACATTGAATCAAGTTGTCATGGATAGTAGCATCTTTACTATTGTCACCTCTGTTAAAACGTTCAATTAAGTCCGGATGTAAGTGAGCGCATCTAGTCGAAGTCAAACTGTGAGAGGAGTCAAGATTTATCAAATCAAAGTTGTTACACTCTCTCGTTAAAAAAACATCTTCGTTAACTTCTTGTATTTTTTCGATGATTACTCCAAATTCATCCACTGCTACTGTTTCTTCGCCTTCCCTAGGGTTTAATTTGACACTTCCGTAGCTTCTCCGAAATTTCACGGCATCCCGTTGAGACAAGTTGTTAAAATCATCGTAATTAATTTTACATGCATGTGTGCTTGTGGACTCTTCCATTAGATTATTGTTTTCTTATTTATGAACAATAGTTTATGTCTCTAAATATACATTTCGTAATGTGTTATATAGTATACCGGGAAATTTAGCGGTTCAATATGGACTGAGTAAATCCGAATAAAAAATAATATAATTTTAATTTGATATGCTGATAGTCCAAGCTGAAAGATTTCCTCTTGCTTTCATCTTAGATGATGTATAAATGCATTTTCGACATTTTCCTCCGGCTTGAAAGGTATTCAAATTAAATTATTTTAAAATTTGTTTAAGTTGTGTTTCAATTTAAAATCCACTTTGTTTATTTTCTTCATAACCTATAAATCAAATATAAATAAATATTAAAAAAATCTGGTCATTAACTTATATATAAGTATATTCTTAACATATTATTGTGCGCGTCAAATTATATGAACTCGGTCTATGGTATGATTCCTTAAAAAAAAATGTATGTCGAAAGAATTATGACTTATGGGCTTTCTTGTACAGAACTTTGATATTCCTTTGTCCAAAGGTACATTAGTCTAAATATCCCGTTATTTTAATATACAATTTGACTAAGGGATATTATTATTTCTATATGGAGAAGAGTTTATATTCCTTGATCTGAATAACTATTAAGACTAAGAGATATTCAGTCTACAGAACCTTAGTGCAAAGGAATATCGTACTTCTGTATAATGGAATGAATATTCCTTTATCTTTTTTGGTAGTTAGGCTAAAGGATATAAACTCTTCTTTATTTATTTCTTTGTATAAATAACTACTACGATAAAGGTATATACGGGGTGGGCCAAAAAAAACCGCACTTTTCTTAACACTTATAGCTCAGCTTCTGTATAGTAGATAGAGATATGGGGTTTGCTTGGTCTGAAAACTACATTCTTCTCCTTTAAATTTCATATCAATAACTTTAAAAATGATTAGGTGAAAGCCACGCAAAGACGATTTGAAATTTGGTCTTAAAAAAAGTCGTTGTCCGGGGAGTGATCTTGTCTGGTATAGTTTTGATAGAATAAATTAACATATGGTGGAAGGGGGGGGGATACTTTGTAGGTAAGTAGGAGGAGTCAGTGTTATAAAAAACATTGAAGATGTGTTAAGCACAATGCTGCCTGATGTGTGTGTGTGTGTGTATAAATATAAATACATATATATAGATTAAATTGCAAACGCCTAAAGTAATTAGCAAAAAGGATAAACATCATGGCATTCCTTTTGAAAAATATTAATTGCATGTAATGTGGCAAAACTGTTTCTCAGTTTATGTTTGTCAAATTCAAAATTTTGAGTTTGCTTAACATTATTTAACAAAAGTTGGTTGAATTTTCCAATCAACTACTTTATTAATTGATGATTTATTCAAATAAACCTTGAAGTAAAAGTATAAATACCGATATATTTGACGATTTTTGGAATCTTATAGAGTAAAGGCCCCCATACACGATCTAACATTTTGCGCAAACCTGATGTCGGGCAAATTTAGGCCATACACGTCAAATATCATGTTCGAACCGCCAACAAGCAAATATCAAACAGCCCCATGCACGGTCAAAATGTTTGCGCAAACATTTTGACCGTGTATGGGGGACTTAATACATGTTTCCTATATATGTCCTGCAGCANGTGTATAAAAGTGTGCTATTCCTTTGTCCCAAAGCAAATTGGAATAAATATTCCTTTGTCTTATTAGGTAGTTAGACTAAGGGATAAACTCTTCTGTGACCAATAAGTAATCGATAATATCTATTCTAAAAGGAATGGGTTTTTTGTAACAACTTCATGTCCGCTTAAATTCGAAGCACTCTAAATAAGCCGTTCATCTTACCTTTTGTTTGTTACGACAGAGTGTTTAATTACATCGCCATCACGGAATATTGTAACTTTTTGTAAACTCTTGCGATTTTGTAGTACTAATATTGTTCTTTTGAAGTTAGTGCATATATTTTGGAGTGAATAAGCTGTTCTATGTGCATCTACCCACCTATACACCCCTTAATTCCGACATAATATCCCGTAAAAACGTTTAAAAAGCGGATTTAAAATATTTTTTTTAAATTTAACTATTGACTTTTAAGTTCATCCGAAAGCAATCGAATCACTAGAAAAAAATTGGGTTGTTAAGTTCAGATTTAACCAATATAACCATTAGATAGCTATAATTTACTTTAGTTCTGAGAGAGAAAAGACAATGTTAGCTTTTGTATAATTTCGTACCTTAAACAAAAAGGTTCTATTAAAATTTACCGAATATTTTTCCCTTCTTTCCAGGTTTGGCAATTTTCTAAAAATAATAACCACTACTTTTGGTTAACCGAGTTTTCAAAGGCCAATTTTTTTTTTTTAAAAAGTTATAATTTTGTATACCTTTAACAGCAATTAATAAAATGAGCTGATACATTGAATTTGTTTCGCTATATTTCTTCGAATGGCATCTCACAAATAAAAAACTCTAATTGCATCATGCTAAATTTTTAAATTACTAAAGGTAGGTAGTCAGCGTTAGTTTACTGTCATCGAAACTAACCTCGAGTAAGAAATAAGTAGTCTTCTTACGGTAATATTCACGAAGTTCTTAGACGCGTAGCCTCGTAAAAAACATAAACATGGATCTTGACACCAATGTCTTACGTATGACATGAATTTTTCTCAATATGTTAAAACCTTCTTAAAACAAACAAGGAAAAAAGCACTTTACAAACATTTTATTTTTTTTTTATTTGAAGTTTTATTATTTTTATGTCAAAGATAATTTTTTTAAACTATTCAGCGAAAATTCAAAACGGATCATTGAAAATCTTAATAGATTGTATTTGCAAGGACTATTCAATATTTAGGCATTAACTTTTTCACTTTAATTTATAGATAAACAAGCTGGTGCAAATTCTAAAAATAGGGAATTCTAGAAATAGGGATATCAAAGATATGCATATTGGTCTTATATAAAGGATAATAGTTTGTATCACATTTTGTTTTTGATGTCCACTTTTCGTCCCGTTTATAGGCCAAATTAAGGATTTAAAGTGACAATTTATACTCCAAAACACACAAATCGTTGTTCCATGAAGTGAAAGAAAACATTATTGCCTCGTTTACTATTCGTTCCCTGAGAACATAGAACAGAAGTGAAATACCGGGGAATATGTCGTGGGATAGCTAAAAACCTACGAAATTGTGAAAACACATAAACACGTATTACACACGAAAAATCACATCAAAATGTATTTTTGTTACAAAGTAAGCGTTATTTTGACACGTAAAAATAAAACAAAACATCGAAACTTAACAGAAACAACCGGCCCTAACAGAGGAACGCCGATGAAGACAGAACCGGCCTGATAGCATCATCCCGATGAAGGATTACCCCCAGTAAAGGCCGGGCCACACATACCCGCACGGTCTGACGTCCGCGTGTTGGACATCATGCAGTGAGGAATAAACTTAAGAAAATGCAAGGCGTAATCCACAGTGGTCCGCACCGTGCCCGCACCGACACTTCGATTAGTTTAGTTTACTTTTTGACGGGCGCAATGCGGTCAGTGGCGTCGCCAGAACTTCTACCACCTAGTGCAGACAGTTTTATAAGCACCCCTCCCCCTTCATCTCCCGCAGCATCCGCAACATATCAGTTAACACCCCGTATCGCAAGTAGGCATCTGGGCCCCTTTGGAAAATAACAGTGGGGGGTCCGGTGGTCAACACCCCGGAGAATTTTTTAAAATTTAAGTGCAAAAATATGAGTAAAAAGTAGTAAGGATATCTGAGGGCATGTTTGTTCTTACAGGAAAACATGATTGGTGGGGACGAATTCTGAAGTTCAACTAAGATAGGCTAAAAAATAATTTAGTTGTTTTGAATCTGGTAAGTTTCATCAAAAAACCTTCATTTACGATTTGCATAATACATAATAGAAAATAAAACTTCATACATCATGGGGGAACAAGTCAATTGGACATCTAAAATTAGGTAGGCATGGTGTAGTACTACACTACACAACACACACATTAGCATTTTCTTTATTTCCTATAATACAATATTAAGATAAGAGGAAAATAGGCTTACCAACTGTCGTCTACAAACTTCATACATCTTTAACCAATTCCTCTGCCAAATTAATTATTAATTCTTCTTGATAACACACCACACTAATTAGATAGAGGTTCCTTTTATAAGCGGTCAAGCGGTATTTATATCTACAGAAAAAACTTGATCATGGTGTTGTTTATTACAGAACTCTAACGATTAGAACAAGTAACAACTCCATGGAAATGAAATCTATATGTTAATAAAGTATGTCTACCACATTCATAAATGAAGTGTGGCAACATATTTTTCATTACTTATTTTTGGATAAGGGTTTCATATTGGCTCAACAGATTGTACAGTGCAATAATCATACCGAGTTTCTCAAAGAACTAATCAAAATTTAGTTTGTCAATAATAAAATGTAAGAAAATTGAAAAAGTAAGAAACAAAATCAACAAAG
The DNA here is from genome assembly GCA_001010745.2 of Gerris buenoi. Lineage (NCBI taxonomy): Eukaryota > Metazoa > Arthropoda > Insecta > Hemiptera > Gerridae > Gerris > Gerris buenoi. The sequence goes on from KZ651109.1 coordinate 1,067,260, forward strand.
TGTTAAATGTTAAATTGTAGTCCATTTAAATACCAATTTAACCTAGTACCCTTGGAATTATTTAGATTTTAAGATCTTAAATAAAACTAGAACTCAAGGACCATAAATACAACCACCTCTCAATACCCAGTAGGGTGCGATTATTTTAGAATTATATTTTTAATAAAAACTTATTTAAATAAGGTAAATTTTTAATTAACTATTTTTACTATATACATTTTATTTTTATGAAAGAAAGTCCGGTCCGATATTTTTTAGTAACAGCCTTAACTTTTTTTAAACAACATTTTTTTTAATTTTTTATATATATATTAAAGGGGAGAAATAATTGGTTTATTAGAATAGAATAGCGGGTGCCTCGGTGCCAGAGGGCCGGCTAGGCAAAGCCCAGGGATGTAGTCAACTTATTTATATAAATCAACGAGTTTTGCGACTTGTTTCCTCCCCGAGGCGCCTTTCTCCCCTTTTTTTCTCTACTTTTTTCCCCCGGTTTTCTTTATCTTATTTTTTCCCCTCTCTTTCTTTCTCTTTCTTCTTTTACCTTCCCAAAGGCGGAGACATAAATCTTTCTCTGGGCTACCAAGTAATGGAAAAGCCGGGGCCCCGCATCGATTAAACCTTCTCTCACTCGGTTCCTCTCCTTCTATCTCGCTCCGCTTTCCTACATTGTGTATTTTTAAGGGTTGGGACTCCCCCCCCTTCACTATCCAGTGAAAATTTCCAGGGAGGCAATAAATAAAGATGGCGTCTCCATGCATCACCCCCTTCCCCTCCCCCTGCCTTATCAGGGGCCCGCACTCACTCACCCCCTCTTCCTCCGGTTTACAAACACAGACTCAACTCAGAAGCTTGGCAACACCCGAGTACCAATATTATTAATTCCAATATTTCTTTGGTTGACTCTCCCTTCTTCGCCATTTAATGAGTTTTACCAACGTCTGTCTGCTGTTAAGTTTTCCGGTTTTTCCGATTCAAATTTGTTATTTATAAAAAAACAGAAACTCCAATCTCCCAAAAAATCCCAAAGTAAATTCTGTTTGAAAATTTGGTTTTAGATTTAATTCAAAGAAATGTGTAACAAATATTTTGCATTTAAATATAAATCAACTCTTAAATGAATTAAAATGTCTTTGAACTTGGAAGAGTCTGTATATTTTATTGCAGAGTCTGTCAACTCTTTTAACAAGAACTAGACTTATTGTTTTAGTAGCAGGCTGGTAGTGAATTTGTATTTAATTCACAGTCGATAATCCACAAAGTTAGAAGATAATATTACTACAAGAAACAGTTATAGTTCAAAACATTTTACTTAAGATCCACAGTTGTGTCGTTTTGTTTTCGATTTCCTCCTTTTCACCCTTTTAAGGATAAAATTTCCGAAATATCTCATTTTAGTGGTTGCTTGATGCTTATATCCTAAGATGAGCTGCCCCCAACATCTGTTTGCATGGTATCAGGGATTGGACTTAGCTCGATCACCTCTAATGAAGGTTTCTGTCTATAGTATAGATCTTTATTAAATACAAACAAAGGAACCGGCTAAACACAAGTAGTGATTTGAGATTAGCTCTAAACAGGAGTCTAACTCCTAGAATTCCTCAGTCTGTCAATCAAATTGGTGCACAAAAGTCATTCTTATATTAAAAAAAGTAATTTTATTTAATTAATAATTTGCAATTCACAGTAATTAATTGTAATAATAAGTAATGGTCTCTAAAATTTGTTTTTTACTGCTTCTTCCTTAACACTTGGAATTGGGTTGTCCTTAAATTGGGGGGGGGGGGGGGG
>KZ651109.1:1111020-1132767 GCA_001010745.2 Gerris buenoi
TATGTATTTTTGCCTTATTTTAGGACCTATTCTAATGGGGTAGTGCAGGTGGGGTAAATTTTGGGTTTGTTTGAATTTTTTGGGGGGTAAAATGGCCGCCATTTTGAAAATGCGATACATATTTGTAATCTACATTTCAATACCTTTGAAATGATACCCAACTTGAAAATTACAAAAAATGTAAAATATTGCGCGGTGATCGCAATTGATCGCAGATCGCAGAAATTTGGAGTGTTAAAGTTCGCAATAGGTTTTCTGTTTTTGGGCAAAAAAGTTTAACTTATATACCAAATTTCAAGTCAATAGCGTCAGTAGGTTGGGAGATATAATCCAAGTTGCGACGGACAGACGGACGGACGAACTACCAAAAGCATAAGGGTTTCTAGGACGACCTCGAAACCCTAAAAAAGCACGCCTTTTCAAAGAAACGTTACATTTATTTAATAAACTAGTATTCAATTTTAATATAAGTTGCATTTTTTTTTCTTTCTGTCACTCTTTATTGTTTAACACAACTACGCAATTATGAACATACTATAAGTGTTACAGTTAATATAGTTTGTATGACTGGTTTCGACATGAAGTAGTTCCAGTGACTACCCCTTTTTGGCGTGAGAATTACATAAAAGATTATAAAGTAAATAAATAATAATAATAGTAGATAGAGGAGAAATGAGATATTAATTAATTAATTAAACAAATAATAAATGAATAAATAAACTAAATTATTAAATATACTTAAATTTATTTAATTTAATAAATATAAATAAAATATAGCAGATAGAGGATAATTACAAATTTTATACGCGTGTATTTCATATATGTTTCATAATCTACATCTTTCTTATCTTATAAATTGTCGCGATTAATTAAAGATACAGATCAAATATTAATAAAATTACTTTATTAATACCAAAAAACTTTGCTTTATTAATACCCATCTCTTTATTTTAAATTGAAATAATAGAGAAATGGATAGAGAATTAACAGTGCCTACATTCTCATAACAATTACAAATTTAATTCAGGGATTATTTTCATAATTCTATCTGTACATCTGTACTAAATTTAAAAAAAAAGAAAAGGAATATACATATATTATATATTAGATGTATTCAATATTATGTTCATTTATTTTTGAATGGTACCCTCAACCCAAATAATGTTTCTGTTTTTTTCAAATATGGCGGTTATCTAAGTTCGATACATTTAACCAAATTAAAACCACTGTTATGATTTCTAATGACCTTCATCTTAATATTTCTTTCTAATACTTATTATTGTCATTATTCCATTTATTTATTTGTTACTCATATACGTGGACTTTTTTTTGGTAAATTGGTAATAAATATTTTTAACAAACTAACATTTAACATAACATGTAAGAACAAATAAACATTTCAGTCCATAAATTGTTTGTTGAAAGTTATTATGGTTTATTTCTGTTATCAACTCTGCTTGTTCCCTACATAAGGCGGGGCTTTTCCTGGTACACTGCGCTAGGGGAACTGGTTGAAAGTTGAAGAGCATGTTAAATCGAGGAGGTCTGGGTTGGTTTGAGGTAAAGGTAGCAGTACTCTTGAAGAGTGCTTGCTTAGAGGAAGCAGTCTATGCCAGGCGAGCATTTCCTCACCCCGTAGCTTATTCCTCAAGATATCCATCATTCGCAGGGCCCTCTTCAATATCTCTTCTTCCCCTTCTACATCCTCCAAGGCGCCAGATATTATACAACCACCCTGCATCATTTTTATAAACAAAATACTCGTAAGGCCATACCATTTCTCTCACCATACATGTATAAACAAAATGCAAGATAACTGTGGGGGAGGCAAAGATTGATCGATGGCCTTCGTTCGTCCACCATCCGCCACATTACTTGAATTGGTGTATATCTATTCGTACACACTTTCATAGTAAACAATGTTCAAAATATTTATATTGTATAAGACACATTACTACTTAGTAACAAACAGTTGGTAAATTTATCGAGAGTATATTCTTTGAAATTAAAAACAGATGTTTCCACAGAAATTCTCACCATTATTCAACGTTTTGAAATATTTACTGTTGTTTACCACTTCATCATATTGATTATTATGTGTTCTTAAGTATACTAATGGTTATTTATGTGTCATTAAATTATACACTTGTTTCTTATCCTGGCATTGATATAAGTTCCTCAGTAATTTAACTAGAGTACCTCAATTTAACATAAATATAAGTTTTAGCTCTTTTAATGAAGTAAATTTAATTTTGAAGATAATATCTTATTAAAGGTTTACGATCGTTTTAAACCATGTAAGTCTTACACAGATATGAAACTGAAATAATCGTGTCATAAATTCGAGTTCATTTACAAAGTAGCGATACTATACATTATACATATAATACTTTTCTTTTTCTAGAGTTAAATAATTTTTAGTGTATGAAATTTACAATTAAAACACACAAAATAACTCCGTAGAACTTATTCTATTTCTTCATAAGAATAATTATATAATATAAAATCAACATTAACAAACTTGTCAAAATAGGAAAACAAAACAAACAGTGTTGACAAAAATAATTGAAATAAGTAAATAATAATTTCACTACAAATTAATCATAATTCAATCATGCTTAAATGTAATTTCCCTTACTTTTATTGCAATCTTCAAGGTGATTAGGGAGTAAAGTATACTCTCTCTGCTTTCATCCAGGTGATTATGACAAGCATGGCTTTCCTCAAGGAAAACCTCATGATTTATGTAGAAGCCGGAAAAACGAGTGAGATATAACTCAAAATAGCTTGCCACATTCAACTACCGTCGTAATTTCTTTAACTTCCCCTCGCACCTCTACTCCGTCACTTGAATAATGAATAAAAGTCATCCGAAATCAAACGGTTCTAGTCAATCGAATTCAATAAAGTAAAACGGTCCCCGCCGAAATATATATCTAATGAATAATTCCGGACAAGGGTAAGGAAGAGCCCTCTCCGAGGACCGATAGAGGATAAATAATTTATGAAGTTTCAGGAGAAAGGTTTTCGGTTTGCGGATCCGCTGAAAACTCCGATGGGAAGTATTAAACGGGTCTGGATATGATTTTTCTCTTGAGGATTTTTCTCGGGCTGGCTAAAGTGCCGATCTTCAGAAATGGATTTATAGCCCAGAGGTGGTTTATCGTCGATTCGGGAGTATAGCAGGGATCTCCCACCTTCAATCTGACCGTGTCGTGCTTACAGACATCTAAACTCCGACCCCTGGAAAATCCACTATAGAGAAAATAGAAGTAAGTAACAGGATATATCTCGCCTTCGTGCCTCTCCGTCATTTTTCTTTTTTCTCTCTCTCTATCCTCCCGGATAACCGGCCCCAACTATCACTCTATTCCGTCCTTTTAAAATACACACTAACCTTGTTGCTCTTAAGAACTTGCCGAGTTGCGTGTAAAACCTATAAAAAGAATAAAAATAGTACTTAGACTGAAGAGTTTCACCCTGTGAACAGTGAAAATATCTGTGGAACAAGAGAATATCAGAAACATTACGAAGGGGTACCCACCCCAGTATCAAGTTGCACAGTAACCCTACTGTGCAACTTCTATTGACCCTGAGACAATACAACAAAACATCTTAACACCGACTCAGTGGTTCATGAATATTACATTTTTTAACTAATATCTCCTCTTATGAATATTCCACTAATATTGTTAGCCCCTAAAATATATACACACAGTATCATAGAGAGAGTAACAAAAAAGTTGTTCTAGTTTACATAACAAGCTTGGATATCTTACAAACTCTAATGCAACAAAAATTAAGATACATTTAATACATCTATACATTTAATACTAAAAGGAAATAAAATGCATCTTAAAATATTTGTTAACAAATAAAAAATAATAATGCTAGCATAGTTTGAACTTTAATATAGTGCTGTAGTTTCCTAGTTTCCTACCGCGTACTTTAATGATGTTATGCTTTTACAACATATTATTTTCTAATATATTCACCCCCCCCCCTCCCATTTTGCTTTAGTTGTAAGTCCCCAAATTCATTTAAAATGGGATGGTTAGTCGAATATAGCCCATAGATGGTCTCATAATAATTTCATCAGTCTTCACTTATTAAATTAATTCTAAATTATTTAAATTATTTAATCTTAAATTTAATTCTATTTAACATAGAAATCAAAACAATTTTAATCGATTTAAAAATAAATAAATGATAAGTAATAAATAATAAATAAAGGTTTCAGAAAGATCACAGCTTAAGTTTACCTTCGGTAAGCTCGGAAGCAAAAAGAGGGATAAAATAATTATATTAAAATTATTTTAATAATTATCGAAAAGGGGTTGTATAAGCATAAAATCATTAATGTGGGAAATCATTATGTTGGGACTCAAGAAATCTATGTGCCACATTAATTGGCGCAATATTTAGGTTAATAGCTATGTTATTTAGACGGATGAAATTACTAGAATAACATTGTTTGGTTAATACATATGAAAATTAATACTTCCCTACATTTCGAAAAATGTTAATTCTAGAATCTCTTAATTTAACCATGAAGTCCCCCACTATGAAATTATATTTTTGATTCACCATTTTTAGGGTTTCGTTGGTAAAACCAAAAAAAAGAAACCCTTATAGTTTCGTTCCTGTGTCTGTCTGTCACTGTGTACGGTTCCAATAACTTTTGAACCAAAAGAGATAAAAACATGAAACTTTCTAGTATAAAAAATCGTTTTGACGCGCACACAGGAAAAATATTGAGAACTCGAAAAAATCAGCTGTTCAAATTCAAAATGGCGGATAATTCACATCGCGAGAAAAAAATATTTTTTTACAATTTTGAGTGGGGTATCAAATGAAAGGTATTGAAGAGTAGATTACAAATATATATACCACTTAGGGTTAGTGTTTCATTTTCGGCGCCATTTTGTCAAAAAACATCGAAATTTTTCGTGTCCCCCCCCCTAAAACCTTAGTGCGCAATTACTAAAAATATAGAAAAATATGCAAAATGTGCGGTCTGCTGGGCCATAGAAAAAATAAGATTATCAATTCGATCTGATGTACTGGAAATCCAAGATGGCGGATAATTCAGGTCACTCGAAAAAAAATATTTTTTAAAAATTTTGAGTAGGGTATCAAATGAAAGATATTAAAGTGTAGATTACAAATATATATACCACTTAGGGTTAGCGTTTAATTTTCGGCGCCATTTTGTCAAAAAACATCGAACTTTTTTGTGTCCCCCCCCCCTAAAATCGTACTTCCGCTGTTACTAAAAATGAAAGATATTAAAGTGTAGATTACAAATATATATACCACTTAGGGTTAGCGTTTAATTTTCGGCGTCATTTTGTCAAAAAACATCGAAATTTTTTGTGTCCCCCCCCCTAAAATCGTACTTCCGCTGTTACTAAAAAAAAAATTTGCAAAATGTGCGGTCTGCTGGGCCAATGAAAAAATAAGATTAGCAACTCGATCTGATTTACTGGAAATCCAAGATGGCGGCTAATTCATGTCACTCGAAAAAAAAATATTTTTTTTAAATTTTCAGTGGGGTATCAAATGAAAGGTATTGAAGAGTAGATGACAAAAATATATAACACCTGGTTAGTGTCCCCCAGTTGTGGTGTTTTTGTGTATCTTTAAAATGATACCCAACTTCGATTTTTCAAATGACAAAAATTTTGGGGCCCCCTAGTTACAGCCCCCTAAAATTTTTAAAAATTGACTTTTTAATATCAACTCCCAGAAATATCATTGGACCACAGACACACATATTTTTGTATTTTTGCCTTATTTTTTGGACCTGTCCTAATGGGGTAGCGTAGGGGGGACATTTTTTTTTGCGTTTTGTTTTAATTTTTAGGGGGGTAAAATGGCCGCCATTTTGGAAACACGATATACTTTTGTGAACTAAATTTCAATACATTTAAAATGATACCCTACTTCAATTTTTCAAATCACAAAAATTTTGGGGCCCTCTAGTTACGCCCCCCTAAATTTTCTAGAAATTTAATTTTTTATATCAATCCTGAAAATATTATTGGACAACAGAGATTTATATTTATGTATTTTTGCCTTATTTTTGGACCTATTCTAATGGGGTAGTACAGGGGGGGGACATTTTAGGTTTGTTTTAATTTTTTGGGGGGTATAATGGCCGCCATTTTGAATACATATTTGTAATCTACATTACAATACCTTTGAAATGATACCCAACTTGAAAATTACAAAAAATTTAAAATATTGCGCGGTGATCGCAGATCGCAGAAATTTGGAGTGTTAAAGTTCGCATTAGGTTTTCTGTTTTTGGGCAAAAAAGTTTAACTTACCAAATTTCAAGTCTATAGCGTTAGTAGGTTGGGAGATATAATCCAAGATGCGACGGACGGACGGACACACTACCAAAAGCATACGGGTTTCTAGGAAGACCTCGAAACCCTAAAAAGCAAACTTTCTTTACAAATGTATTTAACACTATGTTTCAGAAATCGTGAACGCTACAAGCCAAACTTGATATAGTAATATATTTATCAATTTAAACATTAAATATGCAAAGTTCATTAAATGTTTATACAATTTTAATTAAAAATGGCGGATTTTATTTAAGTACGAATTTATATAAGATTGTAATATCTCGTGAATCATTTGATCTAAGGCCTTGAAATTTGGAAATTAGTTTTCTTTTTATGACTAAACATTGTCAAACATTTCCTGTAAAAGGAATTTTTAATCTGCTGTTTTAATTCAAGATGATGACCATAAACTGAACTAGATAGCTAGAATCTATTAATGAGCGTAAAAGAGTTTTCTTGGAATATATCATCAGCTGAAAATTCAAGATGGAGCGCCTATATTTTTTTATAGCTAAATTCCCTTGCTCTTCTTTTTAAATATCGTAACTCTCAAAGTATGTTTCTTTTATGATTCAGACGTTTGCTAAGGAAGGTTTATTGATCCGGTATTCTAATTTAAAATGGCGCATATTTTCATGTATTTGTTTGGATTAATAAGTCTATCTTTAGGATCATTTAGACTAGAAACATTAAATTTATAAATAAGTTGACATAAATATGTTCAGTAAAAAGGATTTTTAAGTCTGGCCTTTAAAAGGGTATACTCAAAGAAGGGAGTAAAAGAGAGGGTGATTAAGTCCAGCCTGATCCATTGTTTCAGAAAGTTTAAATTTTAGAAAAGGCTAATACTCCGAAGAAATCGAAGTGCAGGGAGGCGGGGAGGATGAGGAAAGGGAAGGAAAAGAGGTTACGAATTTGAACATTTTAGCTAAGAGAAGAGTTTCCTGAAGAATCTTAAGAAGGAAGAGTAGAAATGTATGTATGGGAAAGAGAAGATAAGCAATACAGTTAAAACAAGACAGTCCAAACCACTAAGACTATAATTATAATCATATATTGTATAATAATTAAGACTTCTTTCTTTGGTAATTTACGTACTATTACATAATTTCATCAAGATTTTCTCTGAGCATAACAATATTCAATATAATATATTAGTTTTCCAATGATCCTATGTTTTTTATGTATAGGTATATAGATACTATTTATTTTTTTTTTACCAATGATTTGATTTTTTTATACATCCGGGCTACACCGGATTTTTCAGCAAGTAAATTATATAAAAAATATACACACTGTTCAACATTAATATAACTCTTAGAAAAGTTGTCTCTATTATCATTTTGTTTGTATTAATAAAATAAAATAAAAAAAATATAACTGCCTGTAATAATTTATTTATTAATAAACCCGCAGGAAAAAGAGATACGAATATTACGTTAAATGGAGAATGGAGAAGTATCATATTAGTAAACTATTTATTTATAGTTATAATAAAGTTTACCTTCTCATCACTACCCTCAATTCACATTAGTCGATACTTAGACACATAGCTTTTTTTTTTCTTTCTTATTTTAATTATACTCCAATTTTTTAAAATTATATTTCCAGAATGTTTTAGTTTGCGGCTCTTACTTTTATTTAAGTGAAAATTGATATTTTTTATTGCGTATGGGTAGGGTGTCCATTGCAATCTAAAGGGAGTTTCACCATATCTAAAAGAGAAAAAGGCCCCCGAGGCACCCCTGCTGTACAAGGGTTTCCTTCCACCTGATAGCTGGTTCTTAGTCCTGACTATCGCTTCTATTTCATCTACTTATATTCTTTTGCTCCCTTCTTCTGAGAACGAATAAAAGCAATCTTCCCCATTCCTCATCCTTGTATTCTTTGCAATATCTCCCCTAAACAACCCTCGAAAAAGCTTTATCGCTTTGACAGCATATTTTATGGGCTTTTTTTTAAGTTCTCATAGGTTTTTAAACTTTATTATGGTTTCCATTTATAAGGAAGATCAATATTTTATCAATTTCAGTCATATTGTGAATTAAATATATATTATATTTTATCTTCTTTCTCCTCTCTTATGAAAATGATGTGCTATAATATAAAAACAATTATTTGGATCTAGTCTTAATATTTTTGTTCGAAAAATAAAATAAATATTCCTAGTCTTTAGAACTATTCAAAGAACCACCGGTTTCTAGAGGGAATATGTTATTATTATTTATTATTGATATTTTCTTTTATATTTTGCATTTTCTACATTCCGCATTTTTCTTAAGCTAAGATATAATCTTAAAGGCTATTTTACTGTATTCGTGACGGATACAAAGGAGATCCACTTTCCATCCTCTCTTCCTTAAAATCTTATCAAAAGCTTCTAAGACCTTTTTTAAAAACATTTTTTCCTTCCAACAGCGGAGGTAGGTAGACTTATGGAAGCCAATCTGTCATTGTCCTACCCCTCTCCTCCACTCCCAAAAAGTTCTTCATCTCCTTCAAGCGTCACCGGGAGAGATTTACGACTTTTGTGGTGGGGAGTCAACTCCACCAAACCCCGCCATTAGGTCACACCAAAGGTATGGGAGTTCTACTCTTTATAACTACTCAGCCAAAAAAATAAACTCCGTGAAAAAAAGTTTTGTTTCTTGTTAGTTTAAGTTTTGAGTCGATGGTAGATTTTTTTTCGTGATGAAGGTAGTACATTACTTAAAAATAACAGTGTTTTTAAAATGATTTATATCTTTACTTATAAATGTACTTCGGAGAATCGTAGTGGACATGTATTATTTAAAGGCAATTTTAATGAATATATTCTCAAGTCAAGAAATGTTATTACTTAAATATGAAATAAATTTATGTTTCACATTAATCTCTTTCTTGTGTTACAATATTTATTAATAGTCTAGTTCTATAATTTTAAATCTTAGTTTAAGGGCTTGAGAAAGCTTTAAACGATACGCTGTGGCTTCACAAAATTTAATACTATTCATAGAAGTACATTCTTTATAAGCCTGTCTATACATTTAAATCTCATTATTAGATAATATTAAGATATTAAAGTAAATTAGTCATATTCTTTAGAGAATAAATATGTAAATTAAATTAACACATCACTATCAATTATCTTAATATGCATCAATAATACACACATCTCAAATTTAACACTTCAGTATAGGCTATAGGAATAACTTTAACATATTTATTATATATTTGGGAAAGTTAGCTAATAGTTAAAGATTAGAGGTTAGATTTGGAGAATAAGAGGTGGAAAAGAAGAATTGAGAAAAGGATTAAGAATAATTGAAAGAGAAGAGGGTTTACCGATACATAATGGGAAATGGGGCAAATTAGAAACGCTGGAATTATAATATTTTATTATTCCTATTAGATACATCTATTGGTGTTTAACTAGAAAAGCGATGCAGAATTTTAAATGTTTCTTTAATAATATACGTATAAGTATTATTAAGTCATTTCATTTTTAAAAACAATATGTAATATTGAACTTTTCTTTATTCCAAACTGTTTAGTATGCCATTTTATAAATATATATATTATATAATGGTATACTAAAAATTATTTTTATTTTATTAGGGTCCTTATATCGGAAGAATGAATCAAGTACAATTTTAATTTGCTCTTTGAACGTGGAATAAACATAATATAAAACGTTGATGAATTAGTCCAGAAACTCTTATTTGACAGAGTTAAATTGGTGGTGGAGATTTGTGTGGCATTCAGTGTGCCGGGAAGGGGATTTATGCGGTGATGTCAGGATTATTTAGGTGATGCCCTTCCTCGCCGGCTCTGTTCAGGAAAAGATGAATGTGGCCGAGGAGGGTGAGCCCAGGTGCGCAACCGAGATTGAATTTGCAAACTGGGATAAAGTTTCAGCACGAATAAATCTAGGAAGGGGCTGTAAGAGGAAGGGCGGAGGGCCGCGAAAACCTCCTGCAGGACTTATTAACTGTTCATAGGATTTAAATCGTACCAAGGGCTCCGAGGGTTAACGTAATATAAAGGCACCGAGATTTTCCACTGAGCCCCTTATAAGAGGGAAAATTTTCTGCGATACTAAGGAAGAAATTCCTACAACGTAATGGAAATCTACCTAAATGGAAATTTCAAAAACTTTAAAAGTTATAAATCTCCCTAAGAAGATCTTTCTGGCTGGGATGAACGTCGGAGAAGAAGAAATAATAGCCGGCTCCAAGCCATTTCAAACCACTAGAACCAATTATGTAAAAGGAGTATAGCATGTAAAGAATAAAGAATTGTCATGAAGCATTGTTTCTTCAGGATAAATCTGATTGGGAATTAACTTTAAAATCTCAAATATTACGTATATTTTATTTTATTAACTTCAGATTCAGTCATTACAGATTTAGGTGATCTTAACTTACTTTAAATGTCTTTCATCCTTTAATGTTTTTAAATACATTTATACAGTATGGAGTATATGGGTGTATCTCACAAATGTAGTATATGTATTTGCATTAATTTTCAAATATAAAAAAAAATAAATAAATAAAAATACCATTGAACCAATTATTTCAGGCAAGAGCAATCTACTTATAATATGAAAGTATTGTTTATCATCTCTTTTCTAGATAGTTAAAAGGAAAGTGCGTGCGGGGCAAGTAAATTATACTGTTATAGAATGATTATTGATTTATTTAAAGAAAGATTATTAGTCCACGCCTTAACTCTCTTATTCAAAGTAGACAAGTAGACACAAAGGAACAGAACCAAACCCATTTTAAATATATCAATTTAAGGGAAGTAAATATTATTTAATAATTATATAAAACAAATGAAGCGATACCTATCAATTATGCATTTTGAGACTGTGCATATAAACGATTACCTACATATAGCAGTAGCAGTTTAGTTAAATAATAAATTTTATTAATCTCCATAAAAAAGCGTAATGAAGTAGTCTTAAATTAGTTTTACCTATAAAAAACCAGACACATCAATCTGTTTCTCTTCCACTCATATTTTACCCAGTGCTATTGTATTTTCCCCACAAAGTTTTTGTTTCGGAAGACGCGAGAGAGGGAAAATTGGATTTTTACAACTTCTTTAACAGGCAATAGATATTTTTTGGGGAGAGTGGTAAGATAAATAAATCCAGTAGACTAGGCTAATAAAACTCTATATGGATGTGAATAAATCAGAGCTCAGGGAGGGGAATCCAGGGGATAACGCCAGCCAAATATCTATTCCCCCCTTCAAACCTTTAGGAATACAGCATGGGAGAGTGGGGAGCAATATATAGAAAGTTGGATGGAAACGAATTTACCGGTCGATTGGTTTAGCTGGTGATTCCACATAGCAACGTAGCAACATCGATTATCTATTAGCATATAAAAACCCCTCGAGTATTTCTCCATAATATATTTCACTATCAAATGATAGAAAACACAATTTTACTTTTTAATACGTACAAGTGAATTGTTATTATTTTTAAAACATATCACGATCTAACTATTTTAATAAAATACTGTACACACATTATAAGAGAAATAGTTAAAAATTGCAGGTAGTATATTAAGGATCAAAAACATATTAAACCTTATTTTCTTAATATTATTATTTACCCCTAAAGAAGCAATATTCGAAGTGACCATTTGGGTAAGTCTTTATTTTCAGTCCTGGCAGAAGGCAACAAGACATATATAGACCACCTATAGAGTAACCAAGTCAATAAGTGGTCTTTCCATTCATAATATTTAAAAAAAAAAAAATAAAAATAAACAAGGTAAAGACAATCAAATTGTTAGAGTAAAATATTCGATTTTTCAACCTGTTGAAATGGAATTTAAAAATTGTAAATTGAATACAAATTCAGTTTTCAACCAGTTTCACAAACTGAGTTTTTTATCATTTAAATATTTCCATGTATTTCTTCATTATCTTAAAATGAGCTAATTACTTGCAAAATCACCGCTTTTAGGCTTTGAATGATTTGATTGTTTACATGATTTTAAGTAAAGTAAATAAATTCTCATGATTGGAAGGTTGTTAGTCAAACATTTTTGTTAGCTAAATGCAGTTGTTATAAATAACTTAATCAGTTTACTTAAAAATCTTAAATTTTAATCACATAGAATATTAATGAAAGAGGCCTTATAAGACTAAGTTAAAATATGAAGTGGAGGTCATCATGACATTTTGAAGGAATAGTCTCCCCACGAAGAGAAAAAAATAGTTCAATATATTAAAAGATACTTTACTTTTAGGATTATTTTAACCAACCTAAAATAGATCGAGAGAGTGAAGACAGCTTAATCGTAAAGTGGGTATTTATTGTAAATAAATGGTGGAAAGATAGATGTACTGACTAGAGGGAGAGGGAAGTGGTCTCGGCGTAAACTTGCACTGACGTATGGAAATCATAAATCTCGCGCGAATTATGAAATCCTGAAAGGGGCTCCGGGACCCGGAGCGTAGCGGCATTTGCGAAAAACACCATCGGAATTACAGCGACGAAGGAGTTTCCACTGCTGCGGAGAGAAGGCAGGAACGGGGGCGGGGGTTGAAGGCGGCAGATGTAAATTATTGCGTTCTGAAATCCGGGCAGAGGAGAGCCTGAGGATTCCGCAGCCTTTAGACTAACGTTAATTACAACTTGTGCTTCAGAGAATCCCCAAGCCTTCCCGGCAATTCGGATCTCTCCAGCAAAAACTCTTTCTATTCAATTATTGTCCTTGGGGAAATTTAAGCCTGATATTTTAAGGAATGCTCTTTTTCCGGAAAAAAAGCATCCAAAGTTATCTTATCTATGGAAACTTTGTATATACCTTACAAGTATAATTCTAAATATATAAACGTATTATTTATTTACGCGAATTTAAGAGGGATTTATTTTCCATTTAATTAAAAATATATTATATGTATGGGGTTATGGAGTAAAAGGCCTGTTTCGCCGAATCCACCAAGATTCGGCAAAAAACATATATATATAATAATAATAATATGATATTATACATTCTAGCACCATGTAAGTTGGAAGATTTTACAACTTAGTTCATATACGATTGCCTTCATTTACAGTTTTATAACGCCAAAACTTTACTTCATGAAATCACGTCTACGCAATAATGAATGACTCCATGTCTTAATTTTGTTCAAAACAACATAGTTTTCATAGAATCTTCTCGCCATAAATTTATTAGTAATTCTATCAATTAACTTACAGCAACACCTCTATCTACTCATATGTGTGATATGACTTTCCTTTTATTAAATGTTAAAAGGGCTTCTTCTTTATCTTGTTTATGACAGATTATATGGGGAGACATTTTAAACAAATAGTAATTGTTGCTAATTATAATCAAATCACGGAATTATTGACCAAGAGGAGCGACGTTTCTGTTTTAACCCGGCAGTTTGTATCGTCTGTCTGTATATATTTGTTCGTTATTGATAGCGTTTGACACAGTTTAGCATACATGTTCCTTGATGTCATTAATTTTTATTTTATTTTATTTTATTTTTTTTTTTAAATACGAGGTCTTCTTTTCACGTAATTGCTAGTATATAATTGATTTCTAACACCAATAATTTGATGTCACATAAATGTTTGTTAAATTTTCATTTCTGTAATTGTTAAGAAATTGTTAAAAATTGACTACTTTCTTTATACAATTTTCCATTAAATTTTAATATTAGGTAATATTAATTTTTTTATAGTTTAATGCTCAATTTTTAATAAAGTCTTCGAATAAAAATTAATATAATAATTTCTAAATAACTCACATGCGAGAAAACTATCACTTCAATTCCTCAAGAAAAAATGTTCACAAACCTGAAAAAAAGAAAAAAAAACACACATTTTTTTAGATATTATCTAACACATTTAACTCAAATATAACTAAATAAATAATTTAATTAATGATGAATTATTTTTAATAAACGATACTACAAAGGGCAATTTAAAACCACACAAATAATTTTAAATAAAAAATAAAATTCACAAGCATAATTTCACAAGTAATTCTTGCTCAGACTATTTTAAATTAGAACTATGAGAGAATTAGTGATTCAATGATGAATAATACAGGGTTGGTCAAAATTATATGAGGGCACCCCAATTACCTACTTTTTAGTGTGTTATCGGAGAATAACCAAATTTATGAAATGTTTATAAGGCATGCAGATGCCTTATACATATAAGGATTTCATTATTAGAATTCTCTATAGATCTCTAGTTTGCGCAGTTCTTTTTCTTTTATCACTTATCAACCCTATTTTATGTCTAATAAACATATCTTGATTTTGGTTTTTCTGTATTAATACTCAAACATTTTATTGGGGTCTATTCCCACACTGTTGACTAACCCTACATAATCAGGATTATTAATTTTTATATATTAAAATAAAATAGACCAAACAATATTTTAAAACCAATATTATAGGCTACAACAGGTATACTTTGATTTCAAGAAATTACATTGGCATATAATAGGAAGTGGTATGTGAGGAAGCTAAGCTTCATCCTAAAGCGTATTTTAATATTATTTTGCTTTCTAATTTATTTAATCCCCCCTCTTAAAATAAGACTTTTTTTTTTTTTTTTTTAATGAATAAAAGAACCGATTTAGCAATATTTAATGTGAGCAGAAGATTAAAACGTACATGAGACATACCTATATAATTAATTTAAAAAATCTAGCATCCAATAATATCTTAAAATGACAAGAGGCTAATACTCTATCAGCACTATGCTGTAAGGAAAGAAACGTTGAAGTAAACTAGATCTTTTTTTAAATGTTTAATTGATTATTGCAACTAAAATAAATTATTGTTATAAGCAATACAGATGTAGAAGAAGGTGTACGACTTGAAAATGGCAAGATGTAAGGAACTATACAGTCATAGCACTTACTGAATTGATACAAAATTTATATTGCGAGGTACAATGATCATTAAAGTAAATTAAATTAAAATAAATATAATTTAGTTATCCAAGAGGTCACGTGGCGTCTAGGGGGATTGTCAGGAATGAATCTGGAACAGATCCATTCCTGAGAACAGGCTGTGGTGGATTGGAATGGTCGGAAAGGGAATTGTGGAAGGATTTGTATCGGGAGATGGCTAATTCACGGACAAAGGGTACTTTGAGGTCATTATGAAGGACGAAATTTGAAACATCTGAATTTTGAAACAATTGAAATTTGAAACAACTAGATTTTAAACTCTACTTTTCCCTAAGAATTCTTAATTTAACAAGAACGTAAAAATTGACGTGGAAAATGCAGGAAGTTTCGTGCTATTTATGATAAGTGAATTAGCTTTGGAATATATATTCCTTTTTTATTGCTTAAAATTTAAAATAAATGATATTTTACATACACGCGCACTCTTTTCTTCACATTCATAAAACTCATTATTTTCAGCCAGGAAAAAATGTTTCCAGTCTATCTTAAGTAGGGCTAGAAAAAAATATATAGAGCTACAAGAGCATTATTTCATAAGTAATTATTGCTAAGAGTCTAGTACTTTATATTAGAACTAAGGGTGAATTAGTGATGCGATATTAGCTGCCGGGAAAGGGTTATGTACTTGATTATTGTGGTCTTGTAAATCAACCCTCCCTGCAGTATTACAGAATTAGCGCCTACCCCTAATTTTTTGGAAGCCACCCTTTCCTCGGAAGCACTAAGGTTAACTCCTTTTTTTAATTTATGCTAGTGACGGGTGTTAAAATATCGCTAGCTTATACTACCCCCTTTTGCTTCAAGCTCCCTTAATCCCCAAGTAAACCGCGCACGCGCACCATCTATCTTACCTCCCCCCACTTCACTTTAACAGAGACTTTTTTTTTTATATTAACTTAAAGGCTCGCAATCTCGAGGAGGAGAGGGAGCAGAAAAGAATTGGTTCACTTTAGGAGACATTATTTTTAAAATTCTAAATTATAACCGCATTACAATAATGAAAGATGGCTGCAATATATCTTCTCCTTTTTTTTGTTTTTATTTTTAATGGTTGAATAATATCAATTTATTTCTTCTCTTTTTTATAAATTGTTAGGGTGAGAGTAGTTAAAATACTATTAAACATTGATAAATTACTATTTTATTTGTTTTCTAATAAATCCGGTATTATTCGAGCGCTTAATCCTCGATTTTAAACATATTAATATACAAGTTAGTTGTGATTTTTTGAAAACTTGATTAGTTTATAGTTTTTACGAAATACAGAGAGCAATGAAACAAAATAATTTAATTTGAGATTTATTTAAGTTAGTGATTTTGATAATTAGGTTGACCAAAAGACAGAATATAAATTGAACATTTTCCAAAGTAATATAATGTCTAGATATTTAAAGGCTTGAACCCCATATTCATTTCAAACGTTTGTGATGATTCAATTTTGATAAATTGATACACTTATCCTTGTATAAAAGCAAAACAATTTTGACAGATTTAAAACTTAGTATTACGCATAGCTTCTTCTCGTACTTTAATGATGTTTCACAACTCACTATTTTCGGATTTATTTAATTTTCCCTTCTTTTATTTTAAATATGTCAAAACTGTTTTAATGGCAAAAATGTAATGAATGAGACAACAATGGTTTGTAAAGGCCATCATTAAAGTACACGCTAGGACGCCAGGAAGCTATGCCCCAAACTTATTTGCAATCTATTTTCTACATAGATAGTACCTATATAACATTCCCTCGTCGTTTTTTTTCATAATAATTTAAAAAAATAAATGTCCCGGTTAAATTAAAAGATTTAAAAAATAAATAGGCTTCATAGCAAACCTACAGTTTTCATATATATCCATACGTATTAAATTATTCCTCTTTTAACAACATTTTCGTTCTCATGATCAATCTTTTAACATTATAATAATATCTTAACATTAAATTATAACTAGCAAACTACGAATAGTTTCGTGACACTGGCATTGTTTATATATAGCAACATTATTTCAAGCTATTAATTTTTTTTTATATACAGAGTACTTTTTGCTTATTAAGTAATACAATAAATTATAAAATTTAAATATTACTGTATTTTCATTAGATAAAGACACCAGAATTACTACCTATAATTGATAACAGAGAGAAGATTAAACTGTCTGAATTCTACTGAGGTTGCTCATCAAGATTAAGGCTTTTAAAGTTGATGGATTTGTCTGAAGGAAAAACATCTATTATCTTCTCATACTTGGGAGATTGCCAGCATTAAATCTGTCAACATAGGCCTTCACCAAATCTAACACTAAGTATTCGACGTGAGGCACAAAGACAGACAACAGCATACCACAAACAAATTATTCTTAAATTCCTTTACAAACGATTATAATATATATTCTGTGCAGTGTATTTCTCGGACAATATATTTTAAACAAAGGACTATTTATAAATTAAATAGGATCAAACATGATTGGAAATTTTTTGTAGATCATAACGACGATATGTTCAAACATGCTGTTTGTTCTCAGATAGCCGTAATATTTTTCTCTTCAAAAGAAACTCAGACATAAATATGACATTTTCTTTAATTTTTTAAGCCTGAAAAACAACTTTCTTTAGCCTTCAACCATGCATTAAATAATACGTTTCAACTACTCTCCAACCACGTATTAGTAATTATGTGATCCAATTAATAAGTGTATATGTTATATACATGACGGTACTTTTGTATAATAAACTTATTAATAATCGATACAATTTATGGCATCACGTAAACGCAAAATTATTCTTGAGCTTAATTATCGATCGGTAAAATTTTAAATGTATAATAAATAATGCATTAAACTGGACTCGATATTTAGGAATTCTGTTAATTTACCGATCTCATAATATTTTACTATATAGTAGGTAAAGTAAACAAAAAAAAATCTTGTATCCTCATAATTATTATTAAATAATACTTTTAGCACAATTCACCTACTATTATGTTTAAACTAAACTCGATAATTAGGAATTCTGTCCAATAATATTTTAATATTTAGTAAAGTAAAAAAAAAAAAAAAAAAAACAAATCTTAGCTATATCCATCTTGCATTTTTGCACTTGGAAGATTAATGCCTTCTGCAAAGAAGACCATAAAGATTTTTAAAGTTTAGCCAACATGCTAGAAGGCATAAATACTAAAATGTAGATATAAAGATTTAATAATGACTAGTAATATAATTATAAGTAAAAGAATATTAGATAAAGTTGTAAGTTATTACAAGTCAAGGGTTGTTAAATTCAGTGAAGACATAACAAGTCTTCAATTGTAAATAGGGTAGTTTTCAACAGAACATATTAAATTCAGAGTAGACATGAAAATTCAACATCATTTTTTTTTTATCTCGTTCAACAGAAGAACAACTCTTTTATAATACTATAGAATGAGGATGAGGGAGAGAGTGTTTAGAAGTAGAACCGATTATTTTATATCGTTTTAATCGTTTGAATTAAGAAATAAATTTGTTGAAGAATAAAAAAAAAAAAAAAATCAAAAGATACAAGAAGAAGAAAGAAGAAAAACACAGCTGTTGCCTATATGTGAGACGCGGGTATAAGATTGTAACGGAGCGAGCCTGATTACCCAGCAATGGGGGTGCGAGTGTGAAGACTTATACACCAGCACCAATTCTACCCGAGATGTAAATCTCAGCTATAAATTTACCTACACCATCGCATCTCTTCTGAGCTTCTTCCAACTTCTTCCCTTAGCTAAACGGAATTATTTATGAGTTCAGAATCCAAATCCTCCCAAACCGACCTTACATCATCTTGAAGAGGACCGCGGCCGACAGAAAAAAAAAAAAAAAAANGGAAATTCGCTCGGCTTGCGGAAACCCGCGGTAGGATTATTATTTTTTTTTTTTTTTAATCTATTCGAATCGCTATGGTCACTTATTTTTTGGATTGACGAACGCAAAAAACTAAGAAGCGATACCTCATTTGATTTTTTTAAATCTTTGCTGTCTCATCAGGAGGGATTAATGACGTCATAAATATCCCATTTTCAATAGGGAAGAAGAATAACCTTTGTATATACAAATGATTTATGAAACAATCAGAATACACTTTTTCCTCTCTCAGTTCCTCCGTTGTTATTTTTTGTTTAATTTAATTTAAGAATTATACAAAACTAAAAGGAGGCACGGAGAAGGTATCGCAAAAGGAACTCAATTTTAACAAAGACGTTTGGCCAATCATATAATGATAAATTTATGAGTTTAAAATGAAAACCTGGAGATGATACATAATACATCTTATTATACGAAACAATGCAACGCGTATAAGCCTGTGGGAGGAAGCTAAAATACAGATGGGACATTGTGCTATAATATATTGCTTGTCATGTATCATGTTTTGTTCTAAGGCTCGGTGAAATTTCAATGCTTATTATAAGTAGAATAAAACAGAGTTTTGTGGTTGTTTGCTTATTGGCATTTTTAAAATTATTATTAAATTTGATTTCCTACACTCTTTATTATATCGTTATGGTAATCTTTAATGTATAATTTAAATTAGATAAACTTTTACAACTAACAAAATTATTACTCACGTCTTTAATCTATAATAACTATTATTATTATATACATCTACCGAATTTTGCTCTTTTGTGGAGTTGGGTTTGTCAAAGCTTCCGTACCAGAATATAGGTTTTCTAGTAAATATTTGAGATGGAAAACAAATCACTCTCGCTAAAAAAATATATATACCAATATAATAAATAAAAAGATCAATATATTGATTTTAGCTGTTCATGAATTCAAATTTTAAAGAATCTTCATGTTCTAAAGTCTTAAAATAAAGTATTGAGATAACAGTAGTCAAAGAACATCCTACTCTTTGAACCACTAGTAGAGTTTTGTTATAAATGTTTCAATACTTTTCTCGTCTATTTATATTATTATAAAATTGAGTTTGTAACTGAAGAGTCTTTTCTTTTTTTCTTTTTTTTAAATGATTTGTTTAAAATATAAAAGTAAAGATTTTTTGAAGTTCGGGAAATTGGATGCATTTTCATTTAAAACACTTGCAACCTCAAGCCTACATGAGCACTTTTTAAGCTTGCATTGACGAATATATTATTTTTTAAATATTTCTTTTAGTTCTCTTATGCTGCTTAAAATTTTACTTTCTGTATAATACATATTAAATTTTATTGATAAAAAATGTTTGTAATTAAGGCTGATTGAATAACTAATAATGTTAGTATTCAAGCACTATAATAGGTATCCTTAAAAACCAGAGGGGTATACTTATCATTGGTTCACATAGCATATAACCACTATCTTCTGCCAACATTAATCTTTCTATTTTAATTCTAAAATCTTATTAAAATGATAATATTGCGAAATAAATAATATTGGATTTTTCTTTATAAATCCTTAGTGAATTATCATTGTCATTATTATAAGCGGCAACACAATTATTTACGTTAAAAAATATTTATAAGGAATTAGGGATAAAATATTTCAGAGGATAACAGTTTTCCGAAATAAGGTGAAATTTATAATAATGAAATATTGTTTTAAAACCATTAAGGTGTAAGAAGATGTGCATAGTTTCAGATATGCTCTTTTCTCAAGGAGAGTTAGAAAGCTTTATAGGGCCGCATAAATTTTGCCCTTAAGAAAACACTGCGTTTGAATTTATTTAAGGAGGAGAGGGTAAAATCCAGGAGAAATGGTCGATCGTAAATTTTTCCTTAGCATAGTCAGACCCAGCCCTTCCTCGGCCGAGGAGGGGGTGGACATATTTTCAGTAAACAGGAGGGAGGTTTTTGAAGATGCTAATAAGTCTGAAGCAATATGTTATAAGCGAACGTAGAAACGCCATAACGCTAAATGTATGGAGATACGGCAACTGAAAAAAATGAGAGAGAAAAAAAATAATAAAACTCTGTACTAAACAGTTTCAAAAAAAAGAAGAAAACGCTGAAAAATAAGGCGTTTTGTCATTCTTGGAGCGTTTTGTTTCCTTTATTCACCCCTCTCTTGTTGCGAGATTTGCCTGAAGTTGAGGGGGTTAAGTCAAGCATAAGCTTGCTTGCAGTATGCTTGCAGGCTCTCAGTGAATCCAAGACAAATCATCTGTTCCTTCTTCATACGCTCAATAGAATCCTTCTTACGACTTTACAATGTATTTCCAAGTTGCAACAACCAATGTCTATTTCATTTGTGAATCATTTTAATCACATCATCTTGCTAACAATAAGAAAAACAGTATAAAACTTATTTAATTTATAATTAATAATAAATAATCCTACCACGGGTTTCCGCAAACCGAGCTAATTTCCATTGGAAATTTGTATTTGTATAATCTTAGTAGTTTAAAAGAAGTTTAAACTGCACAAAATTGAACTACAAATTTCCAATGGAAATTCGCTCGGCTTGCGGAAACCCGCGGTAGGATT
>KZ651109.1:1146002-1179721 GCA_001010745.2 Gerris buenoi
AAAATGACTTAGGTAGCTTGTATGTATTTTACGCTGCAGACCCTCAAAAACCCCAGTTTGTCACCTACGATATATATACACTGACAGATTTTGTGAAATTTTGACTTGGCGGGGCGGAACGCTACTGCGTTCCTAAATAATGTCCACACACACACACACACACATATATATATATTTGTATCCGAAAAAAATTAGCCCCCCCCCTAAAGGCAACCCTGGCTACGCCCATGTAAATATCTAATATCATTCGGGGTTACCGCTTTTAATTCCTATAAAGGACTATTTCAATTATTCTTATTGATATGTGGGATCCCATGATTGACACCCCTATGATGTTTTATAGATCGCTAAAAACTGTTAATATTTTATAAACAATAAACAATATAACAATAAAGTATGTTCAAGATAGGATGCGAGGAAGCTATGTGCCATACTAATTGGCAGTTTTTTTTTTGTTTTTTTTTTACTTTCGTATTATCATAGCATGAAAATTCAATTTTGAGATTTTTATGGCCCTCTGAGTCCAAAAAAATCCAATTTAAACATGGGTCTTCGTAGACCTGTGGAGCCAAAACTACAGGGCCAATCTCGATTCAAATTAAATTAAATGTTCAGAAAAATAATACTCTGAGGCATATTCGAAAAATAAATTATAGCTCTAAATTTGGGGGCCCTATCCCCCAAAAAAATCTGATTTTGAAAATGTTTGATACGTAATTGCCAAGTCAAGAAATGTATTGATTATAAAAGTGCATATTGATTTGTCAAATGAATTCACGGATAATGAAAATGAGTTCCCCCTATTGATTTAAATCATTAAATATTTTTTCTAAATTACTACTTTTAACCCAGGCACACATTGAGAAGCACAGTTTTTTCCAACCGCAGTAATATACAAAACCGCACGGTTAGAAATGCAGAGTAAAGCAGAAAGCAGGGCAGTAATGGTCACATATGGCCTACCTGGAACTAGTGGATCTGGCGTCTCAATTCGGGCGAACACGTATATTTCTGCGGTTGAAAAAAACTGTGTTGCCCTGCCGTGCGCGTTTCTCAATATGTTCCACGCCTTATTCATGTATATGTATATAAATCAACACAGCAATCAGATACTACATAGAATTAGACCATTTTTAATGCAACAACACACCAACAAAGTATGCAATTGGGACATGAGGAAGCTCACTACAGCACTACCAGCAGACTATTTTACTTGACTTCTACCTTTCAACTAGGCCACCTTTGAAAAATAAAAATGTATCCTGAATAGATAGAACGGATATATGACAAAAATCTCCGTATATACTATATGTTTATTACTAAATGTTTCGAGTTTCGATATAAACTTTTTGTATGAACTAAAATGTCCTTATATTATAGCCATATATATATATTATAATAACGTCTGTATACAATATATTGCGATTTAAATTGAAATAGAAAATATATTTAAATAAAAAAAAAAAAAAATAGATTTAAAGGATCCATATAACATCGTTTATAATTGCAATAAACTTGAATAAACGATAGGGAAATTAATTTATATAATGTAGAAAACATTATTGTAATTTACTCATGTGTATAAAGGTACAAAAAAATAAATAAATAAAATAATTAAAAATATGAAATTTTAATGTTAAGTGGTACCTTCACCTTTATATTAAATATGATTTGTATATATTGTCGATAAAGATTATATGTTGACCCTTGCTCCATTTAAACTCCACATTCATAAGCAAAGCAGGAAGAAAAGGAATAATGGTCTGAGTGTTCTCGGTGCTTACAGTGCGTTGTACTTTTGATTTCGAGCCACGAACTAAAACACATAACCCTCTAACATCCTCCTTATAAAAGATGACCATACATCACCGACCAAAACCATACATCACATCTCACAATCATATATCACAAAGGGAATCGTATATCACCACGCCTGGGTGTAAAGAGCTAAGTCGCCTTAAACCATCTTCGCCCACTCTTGTTTCACCTCCGAAGACTTTAACCTAATCAGAAAGATCGCACTCCGGCGTTGGCCACACCAAGAGTTCAAACCTTCTTCGACATTAACACCACTCCGAGCTCCGAAGCCGCCTCCTATCTTTCTTTTAAAAAATGTCATTTATTTTCTTCTCCAAGTGAATAAAGACAGAAAATATATTATTTTCGTGTTATTCATTGTTAAAGTTCGATTTATCATTGTTGAATTCTTCTTGTGTGAGCAACAATCCGCCTTTAATTTCCAAGTTTTTCCCTTAGCGACAAGATATAATATTCCGAGCACGTGTGGCGACTATCAAACATTGCACTTATTTCTGGTCTGTGAAAATAGCGAACAAGTCGATCCCTTAAAGAAGTGTACACGTGAATTCATTTCGAGTATTTCTTTTCGTGTTCTTCAAAGTAGGATTGCCGTTTTTCTCTAAAAGAATAAATATTGAGATTGTAGAAATAGCGGAAAGCTCTCTCGACTTGAATAAATCAGTACAACAATTCGAAAAGTTCCTAACAAACAAGTTTAGATTTATTTGGTAATAAGTTTAGCGCTTATCACGAGCTTTCAGTATGACACAAGAATAGGGAGTGAATAAATCCTGTCAAGCCGAGCCCACTTAATATTAAAGTGATTTACAATAATGGAAGGAATTTGAATAAGCACTCAATAAAGAAGGGGGATAAAAATCTAAGAACTGTACGTCTTGGGATGATGTGATGGTTGCCATTGAAACCACACATACCAAAAGAGTAAGTTACTAGAGCCCTCTGATACAACAAAGACCAAGGATAAGTAAGTCCTCTGGACTTACTTATCCTTACTTATTCATTGTTACTTACTTCTAATATTTTTTTTATTTTTTTATTTTTATTTTTTTTTAATTTATTTTTTTAGACTAATAAGAAACTTTTTTATAGACAAATAAGAATGTTACTAAACAATTAAATCCATTAGCACCAAACAAAATAAACAATCACATAAAATTACAACAATTGGTTAATTAAAGTTGTTTTGACGCTACAAATACCGTCAACCCATTTTCATTTTTAGCACCCATTTAAAAATAAAAATCGGACCGGTAAAACGAACAAAAATTTGTCATATAGATATAAATACTGTATTTAGATCACAAAATATTTTTCTTAAGCAGCCTGTACACGATCAATAGTATTGTCAATACTATTGATCGTGTGCGGGGCTGCTTTAATAAGTTTATTTTATATAAGCTTTAACAGGGGGTTGTTTACTTTTTCGACCAAATCAGATTTAATTTTATCAATAATGTAGAATCAATATTAATTAATTAAAAAATTAATGTGTAATAATGGTTTAAGTTGTAAAAGGCTATTATTAAAATTTATATGTAAGAGGATAGTTTAGGTCTCTGGCAAAAAATTTTGACAATGACCTCTACCTACTACTTTTGATGTGAGATGAGAGGAAAAAAAATGGTACGGGGTTCCTCGGAACTTTTCTTTATTCGGTGGCCACTACAGTGGCCATTAGGCACTGTAGCACCATTTGGCATGGTCAGTACTTGGATAGGTGAACGTCTTGAACTAACTGATTTTTATATTATATTTTTTCTTTAAAAAAATAAAAAATACATTTATTTATTTAATTAATTGAAAGTTGGCGGTATTTTGACAGATTCAACATACATTGACGTTTGTCAAAATGAAAGTTTCATTAACTTTTAAAGACATTAATGGAATTTCATCGGGTTTTATACGTCAAAAAAGTATTTATACTTTCGGTATTCAAAAATTTATAACTTCTAAATGGGGCCTAATATCAAAATTAAATTGGGTGGATTTGTTTGTCATACAGAAAGGTACATTCGTGCCAAATATCAACTCGATTGGACCACATTTCGATTTTTTACGATTTTTTCATTCCATTTCTTTTTAAATTTTTGCTTACAGCAAACTGGGTTCAAGATGACGGAAAATCCGGGCGGCACAACTAGAAGTAAGGTAACTAGGTTAAATATCCTGGGCACTACGATGATAATACACATACAGACGTCATGCTGAAAACCACTCAGGAGGTCTTAAAAACACCCAAAACCGATAATTCATTTGAAATTTCGAAATCAAAAGTTCGGCTGAACTGCAGTGTACGGTGCCCGGTGTCCCTTCTGATAACACGTTATCTCACTGTCGACCTTTTTCGAGACTTTATATATCGATATATCTTGTCCGTTAAACTCTTTTATACTTCGAGTTGGACCTCTACCTGGTTAATATACAGGAGGATTGTTTTTCTTCATAAAAAGAGATAAAAAATTCTTGGGAAAATACAAATTAAGGTTAACAAAATTTAATTCAAACACAAAACTAACAAATTCTTGTTTAACGTGTATAATTACGCAAATCACGCATTATTTGGATATATCATATCGAAATATGGCGTCAATAATACAATCAATAGTACCGATTTGCGATGTATCTAGTAGGGGCACCGTACACTGCAGTTCTACGAAAAGTTCTCTTACCAAAAGTAAGGAAAAGGAAAAATGTTACACGTACTGAAATTAAAATTAGCCGATGTAAAGAAACTATACTTTTACGACCTGAATGTACTACTGATACAACTTGAGAGCTCATAGATTACCTATAAATGTTTATCTTTCGGCTCATGGCTCATTAAATGGGATTTTAAACAAGATACTTTGTTGAATGTTTATAAGCTTATATGCTATGTTTCTAAATTCAAATTAATTTATTAAGTAAATCTTATTTTTAAGTAAATCATCAATATTCAGAATTCTTCACTTTTGTTACAAAGAAAAATCCGGAAAACTAAACACTAACGACGATTGAATGTTCATAAAAAAAAGTGGCAAAAAGTTATGAAAAACACATAAGGAATGATTTACGTAAGTATAGGATGACAGAGAACAGGCCCTACTTGATATATTGCTCTAAGTTTTGCCTCTGCGCCAGGGGAAATTTGTCTACACAAACTTTGCAACACTGGTCGCTTGCCCCTGAGGCTATCAACTAAGACAAACTACGATAATTCACAATTTTCTCGGAACAAAGCTTCGCGCACAAGAAAAGGACAACATATTTTTCCCTATTACAAACACGCAGCCTGAGAAAAGAATAGTTTCCAACACGAGAAGTTTTACTTAAAACTAGCATGGTTCTTTTTAACTTATCACCTTATTTTTTAGACAAGTGTTTGGAATACTAAAACCTTACTTATTCTAAACGATAAATAACAAACGAATCTTGATATAAATAATAGATTCTTCAAATTAAGTCATCAGGTTTTTTTACGTAGACACAATTCCGTTTAATCCTTCTTTGTGCTAACAAAGTTTAACATCAAACATGAGATTTATTCCTTAAAATAAAAATTGTTTATTAATTATCCAAATATGTTATAAGTATATTGGCTAAGGTATTTGCACAACAAATGTAGATATGATTTAAGAGTGTTTAATTATCCGTAACCTATTGGTTGTTGAAAAATATTTATTAAAAATATAGATGGTCGACAAAAACGCATTGTGTTTATAAAAGGGTATTTTATTTGTTTCAGGGGTCTGTTGAGAAAATTAATCTGCTAGTTTGAAGTTAAGAAAGGTTCAAAATATTAAAAAGAATTTCTCTCCAACAATATTGAAAAGTCTGGTAAATATTAAAAATTTAATTAATATGTACTATGTCATGTATGGGAATCGAAGCATAATATTCATGCCTATGTCCTCCTGAAACATTGACGTAACTTTTCGTTTTCTTTTAAAATAAAAATAACCTATAGAACATTAAGAACTCACCTAACATGAATTGCTTTTTACTCTTATGGCATATTTATTTTAAATATGGCTACCAGGAAACATTTTTTGAAGAAAAACTATCATATTCTTAATCTACCTAAAAAGAGGTATTAAATTATACATGACATGGTATGTTAGAATTAACTTTTTTCAACAACCAAGCCGGCAAAGGAATAGACATAATGTAATATTAGTTGCCTATTCTTTTCGTACACTTCCAGACCTTTAGATATACAACAAAGTCATGCCGTCATGCTGACAATATGTTGAAAATATTAAGTGTAGTGGGATTTATAAAAAACATAAACTTGTCACATCTGGTGAGATGTTCCTAATTACCTATATGCCAAATTTTTATCAAATCGTTTAATTTTTACGCCAGTTATCGTTAGACAAACACTCAAACCAAGAGGCACACCATCTTTTAAAATTCCGTCTCTTAAATGAAGAACTCGCTTCGATCGTTTAATAAAATGGAATCTGAATTCCATCTCCATTTTGCATAACCATTTGAGTTCTAGATAGGTTATGCAATAATTGTGCGCGTGTGATAATTTGCACATCCACAGCTGCAATTTTCTTTATTCGCCCATCTTGACATAGTCATTTCCCACTGATCAAAAAGCAAGAATCTAACAGCAACTTTGAGTAGGTGTGTCATAATAATTATAGAAAATATTTAGAATATCCGTTCTAAAAAAAGAATTTATAATCCTTATTTACATTTCATCTTTATTACTTTAATTTTTATCTAATTGGAATTTTTACTTCTTGAGTGGTTGGTACCAAGAATTTAAATTCCACCTTTTAAAAAAAGTTAATGTCTTATAAATTAAATGAACTTGATTTTTATCTCCGCAAATTGTAATAACTTAAAATAAAAGGAATTACTATACAAAACAAATAAAGGTCTTGATTAAAATAACCCATAAAAACTTTCTCACCTTTAGTTTATTCACGAATGTTTTACCTCTGAATTTATACCTTTAATATTCGAATATAATGGATCTTCAACACTCAATATACGTTATATTTGTAACAATAATATTTCGTTTCGATTCGAGAGGATTTTTTTTTTTTAGTGTTTAGTGTGCTAAAGAAATTATTTTTCGATTAATGATGATGAGAAAAAAAGAGAGGTTGATCTTTGAGCAAAATAATAAATATCACCAGTGCATATATATATATATATGTGTGTGTGTGTGTGTGTGTGTGTGTGTATTTTTATTCATTCCTCTGATAACTTGGTGAATGTATAAACCTCCGGATTCCGAATAAGAACAGGGAGTGGAAAAAGGATTAATGCCCCCGAGTGGGGAAAGGAAGGGGTAGGTTTGGCTTTTTCAATAAGCTAAACAGAGTGAAAATAGAGGAAAGTAAGGTATGTTTTTCCAAAGGGCGCAAGAGAGCTAGAGATAGTTTTTGAGGAGGGAAATTTATGAGTTGTTGGCCGGTGTCGCTGGCTCTGGTTCCATGATTTATCCGGCCCTGAGCCAACAGTGGAGGGGGCCGAAAAACAACCCCCGCGCCGCCCCCAATCCTTTCTCTTCAATAGAATTAAAATGTATTGTAAAATCCTATACCGAGGACAACAATCGGTTCTGGTTATTTATCACGAGGCAAAAACCTACCACCTCTGCAACTCACTCCGCGAGTTCCTATATTGTCTTTTCCTTTTCAAATCGTTTTTCATTCACCTCCATTTTTTTCTGTCTAGGTTTGCATTTTTTTTTCTCGCGTATTTTCTTTTATTGTGTTGATGCTTTCTTTTTTTTCATTCCTCTAAAAAACAAACAAAAATAAAAAATAAACGCCGGAAAAGAACAGTGTTGAATAATAGTGTACAAGCTAAATATCGTGTCCCCCTTCTCTCCGGAATAGGTGCAACAGGATCACAATTGTTCTCTCTCCTTTTCATAGAGGGAGGTTTACAAAATACAATTTAATAAATGCGAGAAGACATCCCTTTAATCGTTCATTCAAATTATTGTGATATAGCTCTTATTTTATTGAAAACGGGGGTAAAATACCGTAAAAATGTGTCTAAATAGTCATATAAACTCATCTTCTAGTTCCTATAACATTAACGATGTTTTAATTGATTTTATTTGATATTAATTAGAGCGTTCAGTATGCATTGCATGTAAATTATAGTACATACTTAGATACATCTAGAAATATTATTATCCATCTTTTTGATAACTACTAGGGCGTAACCCGGAGATTTAGGTGCCTTAAATACGTTATTAGAGTTCACGAATACCCCGGGAGTATACAGACTATAAAGTTAAAGGTAATTTCTTATACATTATAAAGGAAACTGATAAAAAATGTTGACAAAAGGATATTCTCAATCAGAAAAAGTGTAGACTATCAGTTATTATTGTAAATTTATAATTCTTTTTTTAGAATTTAGAAAGGTATATAATCTAATATTTTTAGATATAAACCTATGAATATAAAATTAAGTTTTGCCCGTAAATTGACCAGAATTAGAAACTGGTTGGATATTTTTTTTATGGCACGCATTACGAAATCCGAATCCGACATCTCTGACTGTTTGTCTGTATGAATGTATGTCGGTGTATCGCAACCAGTTCGACATAATAGGCGACTGGCAACATGTTGTCACATTCAATGTTATATGCGAAAAATATAGCAAAGAACCCGAGATATTACCAATGTTCATAAAAAAAAACGAAATAGAACATTTTCATGATAATCTGTTAACAATCAAAAATGACTTTTAAAACTACTATTTTTATAACTTTATATGGTTACGTTTGTAAGGTTATTCGCGTAATTTGCACTATACTGTTTGCCTTTTTATAGGTTTTTCTCAAAAAATATTTCATTCTTAACTAATTTAATTGCATTTAATTTTGAAATATGTTTTATATTGGTTAATTATTGTGCCTAATAAACGCAAGATTTTTGGCAAGAAATAAATATCCTCCTGACAGCGATTATCATTATCCCAGAATCAGGAATCGGTGGCAACCTCAATGAACACCTGAAACACGAAAAAGTTTCAATTCCGAAACCTTTATAGTAAAGAAATTAGGGCTATATATACTATACATAATTAATTCCATTATTGAGATCAAAATATCCTCTCAATCGCAGTTAGGAGGCTATTTATTGCACGCAAACTATCCTTTATTTCATTATTAGACACGATAAATGACACAATATAAATAGACTGCCAATTGGTGTGGCACATAGCTTCCTGACATCCTATCACGTACTCTATTGATTTTATGCTTTGACAAGCAATGTTCATTTTTTCAAAGTATCAATTAACCAATTGTTAAAGAGCGCAGACGGTTGAAATTTATCTGGGGCAATCTGCGGAGTACTTTCAATTTCGATAACTATAAAAGATTCATACAAAGCAGATAAATACTTTTGAAGCTATAAGTCACTTATAGCTAATAATAACTTATAATAAGTGCAAATAAATGTATGTTTGTGCGCATGTAGAAGAGAAACAAATGAGCGCAGAAGTTTGAAACTTATATGGGACCAACAGTGAGCTAATTATGACCTACCATACAAATTTTATTAAAATCGGAAGTGTAGTTTTTAAGATATTTTGCTTTGCAAAAATTGAACGACAGACCGACAGACAGACACGGAACCGAAAATGTTCCCTGATGTCTGAAACGTATTTCTGTCTTGGAATTTTTGAAATCGAAGACCTAATTTTTTTTGTCGCTGTTGGTTTTACTAAAAACGTGTATTGGAAAAAAAATGTTTGTCTTATTGAATAGATGAAGTTTAATTTTTTCCCCGACCTAAAATTCTAATTTTAAATTTGAAGTTCACGTTTACACGAGTGTTGCGCGTGAACGCTTGAACGGATAACGTTGTCCTATGAACTCGTCCTGGGCATTGGTAAAATAAACATGTCTACCAAATTTCAAGTAATCGTCGCACGTTTCATGATTTGCGGACAGACAGACCTACTGACAGACAAGGAACCAAAAATTTTCCTTGTTGTCTGAAACGGACTGCTGTCTTGGAAATTTTAAAATCGGAGACATAAAACTTTTTCGTTCTCAAAAGTGAACACAATGCTTCCGTTACCTTCGGTAAGGTCAGAAGCAAAATCGGAAAATGTTGCACTTTTTTTTAAAATTTTGATGACAGCAAAATGTGGGAATGAATTCACAATTTTATAATTTTCCGGTATTATTGTACTAAGTTAACTACCTTTCTACACCAAATCATTATAAAACATTTTTAACCAAAAAACTTTTTTAATATTTTTAAATTTTAATATGGAATCAAATGTATGAGATAAAGTTTTGTCTAACTTTTTAACGACTTTTTATTTCATTAAAGGGAAAAAACTGGACCAAAAGGTCTTTAGTTTAAATGTGTGCATATATTACAATATTATAATGATAAATTAAATTGATCATCAAAACTTAAGGTAAAGTTTATAATTTTGATATAGCTAAACAAGTTTAAAACTAATTAATTTGTATAAAATAGTAGTAGTTTAATTTATCACATTTAGAACACCAATATTTGTAGGTAGTTATGTAAGTATAATCAATAAGGAGTTTTAATTTATTACAATATTCACGTATTAATAAAACTTTTCAATTAATTAAAGCTTGAATAAATTAGCAATAAGTTTATTCAATTAGCAGGGATTAATAATTTAAAAATCATAGTAGTTAACATAGTCGAAAACGAAAGTTAGTTATGAACATAACTAAACCTTTTTTAATAACCAACTTCCTTCTAAAGTAATTTATATCGGATTTGCACGCATCCTCATCGATAATTTAATTGAATCGTTATAGTTAACTGCTCGGCTCTTTAGAATGATAAATGCCATATGGTTTGATTACCTTTAAAAAGAATGTGCAATATTTTATTCATCGCATTAAATATGACACTAACGAGTTTATATCTAGAAATAATCGCATTAAATATGGCAATTTACGTCACGAGTTTATATCTAAATAACTAGCATTTGTAGCACATAATTATTTTTCTAGATAAGTGGAGTCACTCTAATAAAAATTAAGGCGTTACTTGATTTTGTGGACGTCTCTCCACAAATATAACTTTATAGTACTAAGCCGGCTTCTAACCACTATAGTGGTCATCTGGTTGTGACTTATGTGGTAAGACATCTTTGTAAGAAAAACATGCCTTGCCTTTATATTTGTAGGCAATTTCTGCCTCTTATTGTCAATCTTTACAAAAAAAATCATACTTTAATAAGCTTTCATGGCCATCTCTAAGTAAATTTGGTATTAAATTTACTTGTAGTACAAAACAGGGTTAAAAATGGTGATACTAATATACATAATTACTACAATAGAGGTGCCAAAATGTTTTTGATGGGTAGTATAACTGTATTAATTATTGAGATACACCAGGAAAAATAATATATATGTATATACACCAGTAGAGGCAAATAGACGCTCCCCTATTTATTTAAAAATATATTAAACCATTATATGCATCTGAGCACTGACACTTAAAACATAATTTTAACCTTTTTTAGATAATTTTTTTCCAAAAGAGGAAATTTATAGTTCTTGAGAAGTATCCACACATATTTCGTTGCTCTCCTCTCATCGTTTGATATTTCTTAATCAATAATAATTAAAGTATAATTATTATATGACCAGATTTTGAAA
Organism: Gerris buenoi; assembly: GCA_001010745.2. Taxonomy (NCBI): domain Eukaryota; kingdom Metazoa; phylum Arthropoda; class Insecta; order Hemiptera; family Gerridae; genus Gerris; species Gerris buenoi. The sequence goes on from KZ651109.1 coordinate 1,157,452, forward strand.
ATTAACTTGAATTGTCCAATGACGATGGTGATGGCGTGTCATCGTATACCAAGAAACAGACATACATTTCAATTGAACATAGATATTATAACTCTTCTATAAGCTCTGACTAGTTAGTGGAAAAAATAAATTTAGATTTTGTTATAAGTTTTAATTCGTTTACTTGTTATTTCGGTTCATTTAAAAGTAAGTAATTTTTAACGCTTAGTGTTTGTTTATGGTCACCGATGATGGTTTTATGAAAGCCGAAAGCTACTTTGATTATAATAAACAAGTATTATTTTACGTAGAGAGATTTGTAATCATTAAGATGACCTCCTTCAACACGCTTATTCCTGAAGAGTTCTGTGAAATCTATGAAAGGGCATTAGCAAACTCTTTCAGTCATTAAGGAACAGGAGTGAGCAGAGAAGAATTATAGAAAATACTAACACTATTTAAAAATATATTCCATGGGTAATATAGAGAGAGTTAAGTGTAGAAACTTTCTTGAAATATAAAAGAGTTAAAAAAAAAAAAAAAAAAAAAAAAATCTAGTGTAGATTGGTTTTTGTATGATTAAATGTTTCAATATTTTACTCAATAACTGAATCCCTGATTAAAATTTACTTTCATAAGTAATTAAGCCAGTTTCCTATTAATTATTTGTTTTTCTTAATTCCTATTGCTTCTTAATTCATTTATAGATTATACTTATACAATATGTTTCTCTAAGCAAGTATTTTACATTTGATTTTTTGTCCCAAAAGAACAAATTTGAAGTAGATTTTAATTTTTAAATATTTGTATTGTTTTAAACGTGTAAGATAGTGCGTCGAGTAAGTTTTTCTTTTGACTAATGTGAAGCATTCATATAGAAATATGAAAGCTCTTATCGAAAATAGTGTAATTCAAAGTTATATTTGGAGTGGCGGGACTGGGTCATGAAATTGCTGAGGCAAGTTGTTGCTGTGAGGTTGTTTGTAGGTGTTGTAGAGTATTTGCTTGCCTTGCAATGCTGTAGCCACCTCACCGGGCGCTGCTACCAGGTAGCTAGGAGCTTTAGGTGTACAATGATGAATGGTGCCGTATTTCAAACTCCTACGATAATTCACCGGGGGCCGGCCAAGCCGAGCTCGGTGCCGAGTTTTCGCCGTGTTTCATTGTGCGGACTCAGTACGAAATAAATTACAACAGTGGGTCCGACGGTGTTTTCGGTCTGCGCTCTCCATCTCTGCGGGCCCGAAACCGCTAAAAGCTTAATTTGCCTATTGACGTATACGAGGCCATACATAAAGCCGGCGAACCGTCCTCTCCTCTTCCACGCCCCAATCTCTACATCTGAATTATTCTAGCAGGTCTCACTCCACTCGGAGTTGACTGAGTTTTCAATTTATTTATAAGTGAAATAAACATGTCTTCGCCTCAGAATCAGTTTGCCTTAACTCTTTTTCTAATTCCATTACTGTCCCTTGTTTTAAACTTCAAATTTTATCACCTTCGTTACATAAAGTGAAAAACTTTAGTCATTATTTTAAAGGCACTTTCAGCCATTTTATAACTATGTTTATTGTGGATGCCAACCTCACAGCCCTTGACTCTTTAAAAGTCAAATAGCTATCCTTGGCTAAGAATTTAACGAAGAAGGTATAAATAATAAATATCACCTTACAGGTATTTTATAGCGCTAAAGATAAATTATCATACATAAATAATAAATTGGAAAGATTTTTTAACTAGTTTTAAAACAAAATTACTCGGCCCACTTTGAGATGAAGTTTTGAATAAAGAGTTAATTAATTATATTTTTTTAGTGATAAGATAACGAAAAACATACTAGATTGTTAAAATATATACACACATTAAAAATACAACATTCCTATTATTGTATGTATTTTGAATTAAGATTTCTTTGTATGAGTTCGAAAACGTCGACTATACTAAGCACACAACGCATTACTGAATGTCTGTTAAGTATAACCAATCCCGAACAGTAATACATACCAATCTAATCAAACCAAGAATTCAACTGTTCGTAAATACCTATTTCACATTAGTGCTTTCAATGCTAGGCAAATAAGGCGTATGTCGAACTCCATTAATTGATTAATTATTATCGCAACAGTGGAACATTGATAATTTTGACATCGCTTTAACCCAGCCTTAATCAAATCTGATTAACCTAATTTATATTATGTAGCAGTAATACAATAAAGATTTTAATTTTTAAAAAAAATCACAATGTTACAAAGTAAGTAGGAGTTATAAATCTGATCATCAGTGAAATTCGTACAATTAAATGTCAGACAAACTACTACCGTAAGCAAGCAAATAAAAGAGAAGTTAAACAATAGAATAATAAAAGTTAAAATAAAATTACAGGCAAAAATAAATATAATGAGTGAATATAAAAGGAGGTAAAATTGAATAAATAAATAAAATAAAAATGGGAATAACGATTAATAAAAAAAATAATAAAATAGAATAAATTAACATCAATAAAAAAAAAGAAAAAAAAGAAAACAAGGAGATGAATAACTTGTGTAACAAATTGTTGTAAATTAGTAAAAAAGAATAAACTGTTAAATGTAAAAATTCTTATAGATTAATTTTATTCAATCAATTTTTATCTGAACCCCTTTTTTATTCCATTCTGTTTATTTAATTTTTCCCCCAAGGGAGAAAAAATAATTTATTATTAAAAATTAATTATAGAAAGGTTTCTATATTATTTACTCATTATTATTATTATTACTTGTTATTTTATTTTAACATTTGTTTGGAATTTTTATTGTTCACTGTTTCCTCTTTTTATACATTAGTACTTATGTACCTAATATTAGGCACTGATAATGGCCGATAGATCGAAAGCTAGTTGTAAAGATTAAATATTCATTACGTTGAGAGGGTTCGAGGTCAACCAAGAAACACTTTTTTTTAATTTTGCTAACTTCAAAATTCAAAATGACCCCCGAAATTACAAAAAAGTGCCCCCACACCCACTACCCCATAAAAGAGGTGCTAAAAATTAGAAAAAAAACTATTTAGTATAAATCTCTGCGGGACAATGCTATTTCCAGGAATAAGTATAAATAGTCAAATTTTAGAAATTTCAGGTGCACGTAAGCATGGTGAACCAATTATTTTCCGAGTGGGGTATCATTATGAAGGTATTGAAGAGTATCCCTTATAATACAGGGTGTCCCAGCTAATATGGAACAGCAAAATATCTCCGGAACCATGATAGATAGAAAGATGCGGTTTTCAGGGATCGATAAAGGCTAATAAGGCACTTCTAGAACATATGCTGAACATTTTCTGTGTCCAGCTAAAGCGTGTGCAGCAAACAAAATAAACAAAAAGTGAATAGGAAGCCATATTTTTAAGACTGGATTTGGATTCTATGGCTAATAATAAGACTTTTTGACTCTTGGAAATTTTTCGCTCCGATCATTAGTTTGCCGTCTGGAGAGCCCTGAATGTGTTGAAATTGAAACTTTAAGTTCATTTTACAGCTAAACTAATGGATTTAGGAAAAAAAAAATCAAGAAACAAAAAATTCTTATTTTTAGACATAGAATGCAAATCCATTCTTAAAAAGATGCATTATTGTTATTTTTTCACATTTTGAGCCCTGCTGAACACCTTTTTTAGGCAAAAAAAAAGTTACGCATAAGGTATGGATTTTTTATTGGTTTTGGATTCCATGGCTAAAAATAATCATTTATGTCTCTCGATGTTTTTTCCAAAATCCATTAGTTTAGATGTAAAATGGACTTAAAGTTTCAATTTTATCAAGTTTAGGGCTCTCTAGACGGCAAACTAACGATCGGAGCGAAAAATTTCCAAGAGTCAAAAAGTCTTATTATTAGCCATAGAATCCAAATCCAGTCTTAAAAATATGGCTTCCTATTCACTTTTTGTTTATTTTGTTTGCTGCACACGCTTTCGCTTTCGTTCAGCATATGTTCTACAAGCGCCTTTTTAGCCTTTATCGAACCCTGAAAACCACATCTTTCTATCTATCATGGTTCCGGAGATATTTCGCTGTTCCATATTAGCTGGGACACCCTGTATATCGCGGTTCCAAAGAAGCGACCATTTTAGCCTTGAAAGAAACTAATAAGTGCCTACCTAAAATGCTGAAGGATATACACACCTCATTATTTAGTTGCAAAAATAAAAACAAAATCCAATGTAGGAAATATGAATTTTTATGACCGAAGAAATTCTTTTAGTAACTTGCTATCAAGAAATTGAAGGATTTTTTAATTATTCTATTCACATCAAGTCCACATAGGCTCTTACTCTTCAAGTTAACACGTTTTGCGTCACAATAGTATTTAAATTTACTAATTTTAAAATTTCAAAATTAAAAGCGTTATTAAAAAGGTATTACAAAAGTTTTTTTTACAAGAGCAAGTGCCAGTCTCAAGTCTTGTACGAGAATAGCACGATTATATATAAGATTATACGTTTTAGACAAATATTTATCATCTGTCACATTTGGGTTTATCTATACGAGTTAATTAAAAATCAGCTTTTGGCTTAAAGCAAAAAACAAATAGCTGTTTAATGTAGGAAATATGATTTTAATAAGTCCATTTCTCTTTCTTTGATGTTGTAATTTAAATGTAAAGTGTATTAGTAGTTAAAGAGCGCAAGGTATATTTATACATATTAAAATGTTAAAACCAAGTTGTAAATCAGTCGACGGTTATTTGTAGGTGCTCCAATCCTATTATTTCAAGGCGTGAACTGATTCCGGCCAGAGACGGGGGCGGCCCAATTAAAGGGAAGCCCGGGAGAAAGAGGATATATAGGGACCGAAGGCAGAGATTCCAAGACGAAGATATTAGGAGTGAAAAACGGTCTCTACAAGACAATGGAGGGGGGAGTTTGGAACGTGATATGTTGTAGTCAGAAATTGAACGAGATAGAGCTGCCGGCGCAGCTAACTCTATCAGTTATAACTAATCTTATCTTCTGGATGTCTGTTCGGTTCTGGAGGAAAAAGCCAACTAGGAGCCGACGGTGGAAAGCAGTTTTCCTCGGGTCCGCCGGCTAGACGTCCAGCCCCGAGCACGGCTAAAAGCAAAAACCTCCACGATTTACTGTTTTCTTTATCTTGTGGAAAATAAGTCGCTGTATCCCCTCCCTATAACCCACCCCTTTATCCACCCCAGGCCACATTTTATTACGCTTGTCTTCACACTCATTTGGCTACATTTATACTACGGGAGCTTCTTCTCTTAAAGCCCCAGAATCTTTTCCCATCGCAGAAAAACTGTCCAAAAAAATAAATAAAAATACTCGGTGCAGAGAGAAAAAGCTGAACTGGGTCGAGTTGAGGGAAAGAATTTTTAATTCCGCGACTACCAGAGTTAAATGGCTCGAGTTTAATTCAGTCAATTCTCTTTTCCACCAACTTTTTTTTTTCTCTTTCTTTTATTTTTTTGTTTATCCAACTCCTAAATTAAAACAGTGAAATTAGTAGAGGGGATAAGAAACTTCCTTGAAGAGTTTTCTCAGTTTAGACTTTAGACCGTAACCGTTCATACCAATTATAACCGAATTAGCTATATTATATTCCACGATCCAACCGGATTATTAATGTCAATTATAAATTCATTTACTTAATTAAATGCTCAAAAATATTATATATTATACTAAAGACAATTCTTGTAATAGTAAAGAGGTGAAACTTAATTTTAGTATTTTAAGTGGTACAAGAAATCTTAAAATTCCCTGCTGTTGACAACAAAATGTGGTTTTATATTCTTTTTTTTAATTTTAACATAATAAAGTTAAATCAAATTATAATTACTATTAACAACGGGAGAGAGACAGAGAAAAAAAGACTCCAGCGCCGGGACTCGAACTCGGTTGGTAGAGCGCTATACTGGAAATATAGAGGCCCGTGGTTCGAGTCCCCAGCGATGGAGTCTATTTTGCTCTGTCTGTCTCCTGTTGTTAATAATAATTATAATTTGATTTAAATTAAAATTAAAACTTAAAAATGAATTCTTTAATACATTTATACTATAATGACGAAATTTAATGTATTCTTAACATGAGTGTGCTTTTGAACCACACCCAATCAAAATTATTTATTTTTGATTTTCCTCGATGCTGCCTAAGTCAGTTTATGGGTCGAAATAATTTTTAATTTTGTTTTTTACACAGAAGTATAAACCACAGACTAAAATAAATTAAATAAAACCACATCTATTCGGTTATGTTCGACTTAAGAGCGTCTGTGGAGGTTGTCTTAAAGGAATGATATGAATTGTCTCTCCACGTAAATTAAAATTGGTTTATTATACAAAGCAGCTTTCAGCATCAGTGCCTAAGAACAAACAAGAATTTATAAAGTATTTAAAACCAATAAAACTTACCTAAATATTAATTAAAACAGAAATAAAACAAATAAATAACTAAAGTTTAGCTAATAGATGAAAATAGATAAATAAATATATATTCATTCTAATCCCAACTAATGTGAATCGTGAAATTTAGTTCCTTACCTTGATGGATCATGCTTTTGAATTTTTTTTAAGTTATAAAATAGTTCAGGCATTTAGTGTAGTATCAAAGTTCTGAATCATTCACAAGTTGAAGGGTGTTGGTTAAGATACAAAATATTCGAAACAGAATTTGAAAGGTCTTACTGTTTGCAGATGCGGGCTGTGAAAGGTCGGTTTGGTGAGAGGGCCGAAGGGCACCCCGGGTAGCAGTAAACCGATTTCTTCTTCTCTCCCGGACCCTTCTTTACTACGTTATGATTATTCGGGGAATTGGCCGCCCCCGCCGCCCGAAGCTTTCAAACTTTTTAATTGGTTCTCGGTCCCCTCGAGGCTGCGGTAAGCCTCCCTTAAGATTAATACGTCAGTTGCTTCTCCTCGACTTTTTATTCTAAACCTTCCATACTTCGACTTTACGGTGTCCTGGTTAGGGCACCTCGAGCTCTCCCTTACGGCCAATATATGAAAGAGAAATAGAGGGAGGAGTTCATTAGCCATGAAATAAAAGAGTTCATGATCCCGTGGGGCACTTCTCATCTACATGAACATAACAGACAGCACAGCAGCCAGCCACCGACAGTCCTTATAAACAAATATAGTTATTATACGCTTAACAAGCTCATTGTACTCGAATAGATAATGGGAATGTAATATCTCCATACACCCTGTAACTGGCATGTATCACGAATTAACACAGATGTACTGACAGCATGGACCCTAAGGGTGTGACAATTGGTCGCAGTGGTACGTGGATTTGTTGCAACATAATTTACGATCCACTTAATAATGTAGTCAAAACCCGTGACTTACATCAATTTAAAATTGGCATGCCAAATAGTTTTCATAATATTTGACAGCGTACCTAATTTAAATCTTAGCATTATATTAATTAAATTAATTATTTATATTTACACAAAAATAAGTAAATATTTTAAATTTAAACGCTGAAATAACTCTGTAATAGTGGTTAGAGCAATTCTGAATAAACGAAAATATATTCGGTTCGAGTCCTGACCGCAGAGTGCATATTTATCAGTCTTCCCTTTAATATTAATAGACACTTTTCAGAAAATTATCTTTATCACATAAAATATATTGGGAATTGAGTATTTATAAAATAAAAGTAAACTTGTTTAATCTTTAAGTATAGTGCTTTAATCGTAACTTATTTGTTTTCGGTTTTCTATACAAACAAATATTATAGTATGTATTTAGAAAATAAACCTACATTAGGTTTTTTATACTTGATTAATTATTAAATATAATACTTATAAATAATATTTTATATTTATCTTTCTTCATATATTTTTTAGTTCTTGCTAAATTAGTATTTATCTTGCATTAGCATTATTTACGTAATATCCATACGTTAAATTTTAATACATTGTGTATTGATATTTATAAGTATAAATTTGTTTGTGAGATTATTATTATATAATATTATCATANCGACGCATGCGCATTAGGAACAGGGCGTTCCAACGAAGCCCAAACTCAAACTCTAACTGTTAGTCGGCTGTTCCAACCCCGCTCTGATTCAATCACGGATTGGTTTGGATATATATATATATATATATATAAAGTACATCTTCACGTATATCTTTATGTAACACACATACATACATTGTATAAGAGTTCAAGGAAAATAACCAATAATTTAGCTGTTTCATTACTGTTATTTATGAGTATTTTTCTCTCTCGCTGATGTCTTGGAACTAAAATTATGAAAGATGAAAATAAGTGTTATTAGGATAATATTTTTGTTCTTCACACCTAGTCCCGATAATTTGTGGCAAGGTGTAAATTAAGGATTACATCTTCAACACGAAAACAAATTTTGACTTGGAAAAAAGACAACGGGAGAAAAAACTTATTAGAAAAACATTTATGTATGAGTTATTACTTCCCGTGAAATATTTATGAGTTGATTAGAGTTGACGTGTCCACGCGACGGTGACAAATCGCGTCATGAATATGTATGGACGTGTTTGAGACTCGGTACCAAGAGCCTTTGTTATTACACGACCCAGCGTAGCACCCTCTCTACCTCAAAACCTCATACCCATCACTCCACTAAATCTATACAACGCTGCACCTTCATTGTTTCGGGGGGGGGGGGGACTTAACCCCTACTCAAAAAATACTTTAAAACTCATACTATATACAAGGCAGTCATTTAAATTAATGCAAAACTCCAAGACGACAGGGGTAGTCGAAAATAATTCGTTGAATATTATCCATCTTGGTTAAAGAAGAAAATAATGTGTTAATTTATATACGTGGGTATCTCTTCTTAGGTTTATTTTCATTCTGCCTTCGAGGGATATGTTTGAGGGAATAACGCTACACTCCATTCTAGTAGGATGCAGTAATGAATAATAGAACTACAAATCAATACCGTCAACATATAAAAATCTTAATCAGTTAAGTGACATTGTATTTTGAATGTGGTGATTAGTTTATGAAAAAAACTTTTATAAATACGTGATATGATGTTGAAAATGAAAGGTAATCCATGCCTAGAGAAGTCATATCATTAATTTAGTGCTAAAGAGGAAGAGACAGGTGGATAATAATGTCAGATATGTTCAGAAATATTTTAATTTCTTCTTGGTTCTTCACTATTTTTCATCATTTAAGTTGATATCGATGTATTATAATAAAATAAAAATAAAATGAATTCGAAGTTATCTAATTAGTTGTTTAATACTTGTTTTGCAAACTTTAAGAAGAATAAATTTTAATATTGTGAAGTGTGGCAACACTGATCACTGAATTCAATTAGAAGTAAAATCAGCCGATCTATGGAAAGATTAATTTTTATATGGATATCTTGTCATTAATATGTGACTTTTTTCCCCAAACTGTAATATTCTTCAAATTCGGAAGATTGATTAAAAAGATATACCTACCTTTAATTAAACAAAGCTGTGCTCGCGCGAAAGGATGCATTGCAAATAGGATTGAAATTAATACAGGAACCAACAATATGCTAGTTTTGATAGACATACTAACCTAATTACATAAAAAATCGGGTAAGTAGTTTATGAGACATAGCGGTTAACAAAAACATTGACTGGCCGGCACGTGACAGAAAATCCTCCCTGATGTCTAAAACGGATTTCTGTCCAGGAATTGTTGAAATAGGAGAAATAAGAATGTATCGGAGTGCGAACAAATGGATATTAATACAGACAGACCATAGGATAAACCGAGATAATCAAAGCAGATCAATTTCATGAAGTCGTCCCTTATCTTGTTGGCTCATTCTACTCTTAGAGAAAGTACTATTTTATGTAAAATTAGGTTAAAAATCTTCATTGCATGAGTTGAAATTAAACAATTATCTTGAATATTGTAATTATTAACAAGGCGTCAATGTTAAAATTGCAGAATTATTATTATTAGGTTTAGTTTTACTCAATACATCTTAACTAGTCTATATTTTTCAGAAAGACTTGCAATATGCAATTCAGTGAATAAAGTAAGAATAAGAATAAAAAAAGACACGTTCGGTAACATTTTTGACACGTTTTTTTTTTTATATTTCAAGTGGCTAATCAGCTGATGGTATCATAATGTTTGGGCCCTTCCAGACCACATAGAGACTCGCGGTTTTTGCATTTGGTCCCAAATCGGCCAAAACCGACTAGAAAATCTGAAAAATTAAAAAAAAAAAATTTACCCCCCTTAAAAAAATAAAAATGGCGGACGCAAATTGAAGGTTTTTTTCGAAGGGCTATTGCGGCTAAACGGTAAGTCCTATCGAAAAGTGGATAGCATCATCTTTTACTGATTTTAAAAGATCTACAACTTTGGATCTATGACTTTTTGTCGTAGGATCAACGCTTCTACCTTAAATCGAGTAAATTTGATACTTTTTCTTAAATTTTGGCTTTGAGCTCTCATGGCGTAAGCGATTATTGACCGATTTAATTTTCGATTGGAGAATTTAAACTTCACACTAATGCTCTTAAAAACGAGTATTTATTATTCAAATTATTTGTATTTTTTGCCGATAAAAATGAGTATTTATAAAGAAAAAAACGAATTTAAAATTATGTGTCAATATTGATTTCTGTAAGCCAGTCGGTGAGATCATAACTTAACTTTGAAAGAGGGTGCAGTTGTCATGTAAATAAAACATTTTAATTTCACTAATCAATTCATTAGTTAGTATAACGGAACTAATAATAGTTAAGATATCAAAATATTAATAATTCTAAGAATAAATTTTAAATTGGAATATGGAAATAGAGGTGTGGAAATAATGCGTATTGACAGTTCCCTCTGAAATTAGCTTACTCGATGACAATAAATAAATGCCGGTATCTTTTGTTGGTTTGGATCTCATTAGTACTTCGTAGTTTTAGGTTTGTTCCAACCAAACTTCAAACTGGTTTGGAACTGCCGACGCATGCGCATTAGGAACAGGGCGTTCCAACGAAGCCCAAACTCAAACTCTAACTGTTAGTCGGCTGTTCCAACCCCGCTCTGATTCAATCACGGATTGGTTTGGTACCAGTCAGAGCAGTCAGCGATCGGTGGCAGGGACTAGTAGTGGGATTTTGGTGGAGTTTGGGTGAACAGAAACGTAACCTTCCGCTTCATTGTTTTTGTTTTGATGTCGCTCGCCTATTATTTTCCTTTACATTTTAAAAAGAAGAGTTGAATTGCAAGAATTAAAAGAAGGGATTTAACTCTTCTTTTAAAATGTTTTTGTACGAATGCGATTATTAGGCTAATTCGGATTGTACGTGACCCAGAAATTTTTTTTCGAGTTGGACCTCTACCTGGTTCATATACAGTAGGGTTGTTTTTCTCCAGAAAATGAGCACTGCGTAGCGGTGCGGAGCGGCTATTAAAAATTCAAGTGTACACAAAATTAAGGTTTTTAATTTAATACACAGGATTTTATCACCTAACCTGATAAAATCCTGTGTATTAAATTAAAAACCAACCTCAAGGTTAGGTCACGTACAATCCGAATTTACCCGATGATTAATTTTTGTGCATATAATAACATTTTCTAGATATAGATACATTTGGTACTTATTCTATTTTCAAACAAATATCGAAAGAATCCGATTTATTTCCGCAATATTTCTTTAGTTAACTGGACTAAGATTAATATTTGTTTTTTAAAACAAAAGAACATTTAGGATTATATAAATAAAATACGTGAGTGCCGTGAGTCTACTAAAACTGGCTGACCACAGTAAGCCCGAAAATTGTGAATTGCGTAAATCGAAATGAAATCGTGAATTCTAATGTGTATTAAATTAATATTTCTAAAATGAGTGCATGTGTTTTCGTCATATCCTCTATGTGTATGTAGGTTTTACTTCCAACTTTCAAGCCTAATTAGCATTAGAAAATAAAATTTGTGTGGTGTGGCCCCCCCTTGTGCAAGATCCTGGGGGGCCGCATTGGCCTAAATCAGGCCCAGACTTAGGTAACTACTACTTATCTTCATCAACTATTGACTCATCCATATCTTTTATATTAATAAGTTCAGGTATTTTTGATGGCACAGGAGGGCAAAAATCACATAAACAATCAACTCAAAAATTTGTTTTGATAACAGTGCTAAAACCTACCAAACGGTTTGGTTCGAGTTCAGGAGCGTTCCAACAAGACGGAATCACAAATCAATTTCCAACTGAGTAATTTTCGCGTATGCGCATTATGTCAATCACGGATAATCACGGACTAATCCGAAACTGATTCTGAACTGGCGGTTGGAACAAACCTATTATATGTTATGAAATGGCCTACTATTTTAACTAATATGAGAAAATATAGTAATAATACATCCACTGAACCCTGAACCCCGCGCTAAGCGCGGGGCGAATGCTTGTATAAATATAATATTATTCCCCCTATTATACATCCTTTTATATGAATTTTACTACGTTTTTATTAACTTGGTTTCTTTGTTTGTTTGTTTGTTTGTTTGTTTGTCCGGTACAAATCTTGCAATCGAATTTTAACTAACAGCCCGAGTAGCTAGACATTTGAAACTATCAGAACAGCTCAGAACACGATGACAATGCATTAACATTTAACGTGTAACATTTAACTATTATTGAACACATAAAAATAACTCCTCACCATCCGCGTTTACTGCTATTTTCTCAGGAACTAGTTTTTTTCTCTGAAAACTACTAGTAACGTTAGATTCGATTTTAAAATGGACTACATTTATTTTAGAATTTTTCACCTAATCAAAACTATAGAAACAGTTTTCGAGAAATAATTTATTTTCACGTTCTTTTGAAGTTATTTTGAAATTATTGAGGGATGGCGCCCTAAAATTTAAAGCTAAAATTAATTTCAGGATTTCGCCTCGGGATATGATTTGAATTTGTATGCCAAATTTCATCGAAATCGGCTCAGTAATCCTCGCGTCGGCTGAGAGTAGAAACGGCAGACCAATACTTTTTAAAAACCTCTTTTTTGTCATTACCTCCCCCTTGTTGGACCTAAAACGTGTTAATTTATCAAAATTTCAAAATCAAATTGTCATGCCACTTTCTTTTTATATGCACTAAGTAAGTATATACGAGAAAGTAAAAATAAATTAATAATAGAAATACATAAAATGTATATGTACAATATTCCAAAAACCATTGTAGATTTAAAAGAAAATGAAAATATATTTTTTTATAAAAACTACTATTTTGTTGTGTTCTACTTCAAATAAGATATTGCATGAATATTTATTCCCTGTGGAATAGAGGGCAAAAGTGAAAACAATTAGGTAACACTTGTAAATTGTATATAAAAAAGAGTAATTGTATAAAGTAATTAAAATCGTAAAAAAAGGGAAATAAATGTATGTGTGATTGTCATTGTAAATTAAAACTACCTATACTAATAAATCTAGAGTGCAACAGACATATCAAAGCTAGTCAATCAGATTTATAAAGGGAGACGAGTTTTTATTCATGCTCCTATAAAACATAGACCAGTAAACGTTTATAGACATAATTAAGGCGGGTTAGTATTGCATAAATCGTAAAAGTTAAGTGGGTTATAAAGCGTCTCGGGCACCGTGTAGTATCTACTCGTAAACACGTGATGAAAAAGCTGTTAATATAAAATATTAGACGATCCGAGCGGCCGATAGCCGCATCCTTGCCGAGGTAGTAGTAAAATTTAATGTCTAAATAGTTGAGAGCGGTCGGTTTCAGAAGTCGGTGGAAGGTTTTATTGTCGCTAATGAGTGAGAATGGGCTTTTAACACGGGGAGGAGGGCCTCTGTAGTAGTGTATTTTCATTCATAAGGAGTCGTGGGGCCCACCCATTGAGAGGTCGCAGTTATGGGCTTGTAAAAAGACCATGGTAAAGGGGTTGGTAGTGGTAGCAGTGGCCCGCCAGTCCCGGGTGTTTATAGGGTCATTTGGAAAAGGCATAAACAGACAGAGACAGCCGGCCAAACTCAGTACGTTTCCTTTGCTTTTAGCCAGACAAAGTGAGACAGTGCAGTCCCACTCCAAGCCAACATAGAGTTAAATGATGAGTTCTCTTTAAAAATACTTGTTAAACAGAGTTAGAACATGCAATAACGTCTCAGAATTAAAACTATGCTTGGAAACTTTTATCCTTATCGTCTTCTTTGTTTCTCTCTTCCCATTCGTTTATTTATCTATCATTTAGATACATAATAACCGTCACACTATACAATAATAATAGCCACTTATAAGCTTAATCTAAAATAATGTTAGGTGTAAAAGCATTAAATAAATTAAATACCTTACTGTTATTTACTAAAGTACATTTAAGAATTGCTTGCTTAGATAAAAGGTAACTTGATTTTATTTTTAATTAAATCACTTAATTTTATTTATTTTAGGTATTATTTTTCTTCTCACCATAGCTTTCACTAAGATGTGAAATTAAATTATAACTTTAGTTAATTTTCATATTACAACTTATAAAATTCAATAAATGTGAAATGTTTATGTACAGAAAATCTTGTGTAAACATAAGATAATAATAAGCCCTGCAAGGGGTTTGTTAACATTTTTTTATAGGTATAGTTAATAGGTACAAACTTATTTATGTACCATATGTATGTATTAATGCTATGCATAAGTAATATTTAATCTCAGAAAATCTTGTTTCAACATAATTTCCCTGCAAGGGTTTTTTTTTTTTTTAAAAAAAAAAAAGTTAATAAGCAACATGTTTATGTATACTATCATAGTTATGATGTTTCAGCGGTCAATGATAATGATGATCCAAAGGGAAGGAACATACAAAATAAAATCAAATCCTCTCTTATTATGCTTTTCATAGATTCTGGAACCTCGCTACCCTTAGCAAGCCCTTTTAGCATTTATATAAATGTAAGATGTTTATGTAAATGTAGATCTCACTTTCTCAATTCTTGATATGTGCGGCATTAATTTTTCGGAACTTAAAAAAACATATAATAAAATATTCATTGATTGTTTTATCTTTTAATCCATAATCGTATTTAGAAAATCTTTATATAGTTCAATAGGAATTTTTGTTACGAAAAAATGTTTAAAGCATTTATAACTTAGAACTATGACTGAGTAAATATAACTCTGAATTGATAGATAGATGGATAGCATTATCGAAAGATTGTTCGTATAAATTGGGCGTCATCAGTGAATTTATCATTGATATACCGTATTGTAGTTTATCATTACACGGATATAGAAGCATGAGTACAAAATGTAGAATCAGTATTGCATTTTATCTTATATTAATAAGGAGAGTAAAGAGGAAATCTTTTAAATTGAAATGGGGTGTCAATATTGCATAGTATGTTGTCTATGTGCCACTGAAAAAGTACGCTGTTACAATACCTTAAATAACATTATTTGACAAATTAGTACAAACACTTCTTTTGCTAATTCAAGGATAAGTGAGTGTGTTGTCCATCCTCAAGTTCGCAATATAAGTTTGTTTTGTTTTTTTTTTGCTTCCGTGTCGAAACGAAAAGTGTCGAACCGAAATGTTTTCGAATTTAAAAATTCCTACAGAGGAATCCGTTTAACAAATCCGAGATTACCGAAGGTAAAGGAAGCTATATTATCGATTTTCTTTTATGTCTCCGATTTAAAAAAAATTCCAAGACAGATATCCGTTTCAGACATCAGAGAACATTTTGGTTCCGCGTCTGTCTGTTGGATTGTCTGTCTGTCTGTCGCTCAATTTTTGCGATCCAACATATATCTAAAAAAAACTACTCATCCGATTTTATTGCAATTTATATGGTAATGGTCATATTATATTAGCCTACATTGTTGGTCCCATATAAATTTCTACCTTCTGCGCCCATTTTTCCCCCTTCCACATGCAATGCACACAAACAGAAATCTATTTTCAACAATATCTTCAAAAGTACTCATCTGATTTTCATAAAATTTGATGGCTAGTTCAAATTAGCCCACAGATAGTGCCAGATTAATTTCAACCGTCTGCGCTCTTTAAATTTTGCTTAATTGGTACATACTTTAATTCACGTTAAAAATCAAAACAATTTCTCAGATTTAAATTTAATTTATTTAATTATATAAATTCGACAAGTTGAGTAGTTTTTTAAGGTATGAAAATAAAATTAACAGTTTAATTCATGATCCATTCAATATATTAACTTTACAAAATAGGACGCGAGGAAGCTTTGAGCAACGATAATTGGCAAACTATTTTTAGTGTCGTGTCTTTGGAAAAATATATAGGATAGTTCTGCCGCAATATATAGGATATCTTGCCCACTTAAATGTAATATTGAATAAAATAAATGTGCCTCCACTGAGAATCGAAACAGGCCCAAAAACCATTTTTTTTTTTCAATTTCCAGTGGCATCCTATTTCATACCCATGTGACCTACTTCTGGAAAATATTGTCAGATCATATTAAATAAATTTACACCTAATTCTAGGAGGATTATGTAAATTAGCACTAATTCTCTAGCAAATATCGATCGGTACATGATCGATAAGCTCGATCGTACATTCATGTACAAATAATGATTTATTTAGACAAGCCTATTATTATTAATAGTCGTACAAAACTTTCGTGGCTTTTCTAATAATGATTATAATAGTGAAATTGTTTGTAACTCCTAACCTGGAGAAATGTACCTAAAGACCTAAATTATCTTCTCCAGGTTTCTCCTCAGAGATAAGAAACCAGAGCTATAGTTCAACACGCAAACGGAAACTCACGTCAAGTTTTCAACTTTTTTTATCATTCTTACTCATTTCTTCACTGTGTTTAATTTCTTATCTTTTGCTGATATATAACTTTAAAATAGACTACATTCGATTTAATAATACTATTCACTAATGATCACATAGGATTAAGGTGGTAATGTGTTACCTCGGTCCTGTAATGGCCTAATACTGTTCTCGACAGTGCCGAAAAAAGAAAGGAGGGGAAATTAAATAATTCTATTTCTATTCTTCTTTATACTACCTATTTGCTAAAGGAGTAACTTACAATAAATGTAATAAGATAAAAATTATACAAATACATAACTAATGTAAATTCATAATATTTGGTAAATTTAGGCATCAATGAAGGTGGAAAATAAACTTGAGAAATAAGAGAGATGGAGGTCATCTTAATAATTAAAAAGAGACAGTCTCTCCACGGAAGAAAATAAATACTTCAGCAGTCTTACGTTAGTCGTTAGTCTCTGACATCGTATAACTCGCCCTATATACTTACACTTTACTTATACTATATACTTTCTTAATATATAATATATTTCTAGATCTACTGAAATCGGCACTGATGATTGATGATGGCTTTATAAAAGCCGAAAGCTGTTTGATAAGACATTTATTTTCTTCCGTGGAGAGACTGTTTCTTTTTATTTATGTGGTAAATAAAGGATACCAAGGAGGGGTTAAGACTGTACCTCTAGAAAAAATAAAATTGTTTCATCCATTAAATTCTAAATATAATATATTATTCTAAATAAAATATATTATCCTAAATATAATATATCATTTTAAATATTAACTGTTTAAAATAATTAATATTAAAAATATATCAATAAATAAGAATATATTTATGTATTTGTATTAAGATCCTTAATATATTGCATCAGTAAAAGGTATCATAAATTACGGAAAAATAAATAATATACTTGACATATTTATGACGGTTTTCAATCAATTTTAGTTTCCGGGATTTTTAGCTAAATTATGTCAAGTTTATGAAGATAAAAAATAAAAACTGGTCCGTTTGCGTGGGAAGCGGTAAGATATGAATAGGAATACCAGGTGAATGGGAAAGTGAAGGATGAATAATCAAGTGGCACCCAAACAAACCATAAAAGAGGCATTAAGCGTCAAGTGCTGGCCCCCATAACCGTCGATTGTATCGTAAAAACCTGTTTAGTGGAGGTCGTTATAGTTACTCTGTGGGGTTCGGACTCTGAGGGGAGAAGTTGTGGACGGCGCTGGCATCTAGCGGAGAGTGCTGGAACTAAATGAACCGATAGTTCCACATACTGCCACTAGGTAGCACACCAGTCGACAACTCATCCATCCTGACTTAAACATCTTAAATAAACCTTTATTTTATTAATATTACCGGTTTTAACTATTATGAGACAGTTGCTAGAGCTTTTTGTACTCAAATAATGAATTATTAAACGACATAACGATTATTATAATGCTTAATTGTCGTAAGAAAAGCCTATAATAAGAAGGGTAATAAACAAATCAGAGACCACTGCGGTACCTGACGAGTAACGGCCGAACTATAGGTCGTAAAGCATGGAGACGACCATTAGTCGCTAGATGGCAGCACTAATTTCAAAAATGGGATCAGACGGTTACTGTGGCAACCTGTGAGAAAAAGCACCGCCTCTCGAGAAGTACACACCCACTTCATCAATGGTTCCCCAGCTTCTCCATTCAATACAACACCCTATGTCCGCGTCCCTCGCCCTTCTAAGGAAACACACATCATTTAATATTTAGGTCAACAAGGAAACCGGGATAAATCAATAACAACTATTGAAAAGTAGGATGAATTAAAAGCAAGGGGTTAAACTCGAACACTCTTCTAGGTCAATAGTGCAATGATAACCCCAACATATCATTACCATCAACAACATTGTACTAATATTAAACTGTGTTATTGTGTGTTAATGATAACACATGCTGCTGATAACTTGATAGCTATATTACTCTTACTGTCAAGCGAAAAAGGAATACTAAGCTGATTTGTATAAAGTACAGTAAAATAATAATTTTACAAGTAAAAGCTAGCGTAACTACCTCACATAATTTCAAAATCACGATAATTTTTCATTCCCTACTAAGATAATAAATTGAAAACACTTTTAAAAGTATACCTTTTCTACACGCGAATCATAAAACTTAAAGTTTTATCTATTAATAATATATATATATTTAATTGTATTTTAGAGTTTAAAAAATACTTTGAATTATAATTTAGTTTTCTCCCCTGTCTATCTGTAAAACCTATATACACATATTCTTATTTAATAAAAAATTATAATGGTAATACTAATTGTGAAATTTTATTCTTAATTAAAGTAAGAATATAAAAGGTAGTTAACATTTTTTTACGGGACCTGTGGAAATGAAGAATATCCAATTATTTTTCTAAAATTTAACCCTACACGTTCCAAAATAAAAGAAGGAAATTTAGATTATTTTTATTTGAACTTATTGGGACGAAAGAGGAAAATAAAATATAGTTATGTGGTTGAAGATTAGTAGAGATTTTATTTCCTCTTTCGGCCCAATAAGTTCAAATAAATAATCAATAACATGAGGAACAATAACAAGACAAACAAGAAATTTAGATGGTTTCACGAAAGTAGCCCTAGAATAATTTCAACCGCCTGCGCACATTAAATACTGAAATTCATACTACATATTATAATGTAAATAACCAAAATAAGTAAAACAGGAGGAAAATTTTACAAAGATAGGTTGTGAAAGCATAAAATCATTAAGGTATGCGCCATGGAACGCGAGGAAGCTCTGGCCACACTAATCAGCAGACTATTTTTTAAATCTGTCACAACTGGTTGCTTGTTTACACAAATAAAAGTATCTCTATAGTATGTATATTTAATGCTGCGGGTTACTTTCGACAAATATCCAAATGTATTAAAAATCATATATGAGTATATGTATATGCACATTAAAAAATATAGGTGTATATATATGTAAATTTTTGCGCAAATGGTTAAACCTCTCCTAATTATGACCAACCACTCAAATATCATTAAAATCAGGCGAGTATTTTTAAGATATATATTTTGATTCGCAGTAATGACTGACAGACAGACCCGGGGCCTAGAAATGTCCCCAAATGTCTCAAACAGATTTCTGTCGGATGTAATTTTTGAATTCGAAGACAAAAAATGTTCGTTCTTCACAACGATCACGATCATACAGCTTCCGATACCTTCGATAAGTTCAGAAACAAAATAGTATATAAGTCAAAACTTAATCTTATACATAACTGATGTAAAAATGTAATATCATTTAGAATGGTATTAAATTATACATCGCATATTGATATATGGTTTGTTTTAACCACACTTCAAACTGGTTTGGTACTGTCCGACGGATGCGCATCGGACCACATTTGAACGTTTTTTGCTAATTCACATGCGTCGTACAGTTTGAAACTAATTTGGAACTGGTTTGAGGTGTGGTTGGAACAAAACTATAATGTTTGACTAAACCATGGTCAAAACTAAAAGTCAAACATGATCAATTTTTCCGTTACAGAGATTTTAATTAAATTTATAATACTGAAACTGACAATAGAGAATAAATATAATATAATAGGAATAAATTTTAACGCATGTAAATTTCGCGTAATTTAGTAAAGTAGGTAACTCGAAGAAATGTGTAAACCACACACACAATATGGGTAATACCTACTAGAGTATTCTTTAATAAATAAAGAAATATTCCTAAAAATAAATTATTCCACCAAACTGATATTAACATTTTTTTATGTTTATGGGTCGTCATCAGTGACTTTATAAGGATACGTAGAGTTCGTTTTTCAGTTGCATACATAGAAGCCAAATCGTCGTAAAAAATTTATTGATACAAACTAAAAAAATAAATACATACCTATATGACAAATTCATTTTTCGATATATACAGAATAATATATACCGAGCTTTTAAACATACCAGAACTACAAAAAGTTTATATAGAAATAATAATAAACTTCTTTTAATTGGGCCTCTTAAATGAAATAGGTATAACGAGCTAACAAAAAATTAATCAGGAAAACATATTCTCATACTTCGCCATTATTTTAAATATATTAATATTAGAGGGGTAAACATAACATCAAATTCAAACCAATTTTCAATTTTTTTACAGAAGAAAATAGAGAATAAAGCAAAACATTTTTGTCCCTTTTTTATTCACTGTTTAATAAAAAATCAAATATCGATATGAAGGTAATAGCGAATGACTATTTGCGGAATAGAAAGGTGTTTTCCTTTCTAGATTCCCTTCGTACTAAAGGGAAGCATAAGGTGCTTCTTAAAAAAAAGTCCTTTCCCCCTAGAGCCCCATGTTTAAGAGGGGGTTTCTCCAACCTGTTGATTCCTATACTCTTCCTTTTCTAGCATTTCCTATTACTACCTTGAACGTCTCCTTCGCACAGCACTAACCAGATAAGTTCCACCACGGCTCCCGGATATCACGGCCGTCATCAACTAAACATTTTATGGATCCTTTACCTTTCGCCTAAAAGCTGAAAACGTCTTAATAAAGAGCAGTATTCTTTTAAGAGAACTGCCGCTGGAATAGGCAATATCCCCTCACTTAGTAGCACTTTATAAATAATTTTATAGACTCCCATGAAACCTTTTGTATCTTTTTTTTCAGTAAAAGGAGTTGCAATGATTATTTACAGTGAGTTTTTAACTTCTTAAAACTTTTATACTTATGTTTACTAACCGTGTCTTCTCACGATAAGTATATTATACTTGATTTAATAGGTAATTACTTACGCATTTTAAGATAAAATCTTTCTATTTCGTGTACGTTTAATCGTGTTACTGTCTTTCTAGTCAAAACATAACTATCATTATCATCTGTCACACTGCCTTCAGTAAGGACGTTCATTCAAGACGTAGCCCCAAAAATTAATTTATACTTCGTTTTATCAGTACATTTTTTTTTAAATAACAGTAGTAATAGTTTTAAAGTCACCCTATGCCAAATTCTTTTAATTGACTTTAATTTGTGATTCTATAGAAAGAGAAAGATATAATAATAAATCTTCTTTGGTATTGGTCGTGTAGGGTAATTAAATTTGTATAAAACAACTAAATTGTTTTCAATCGGCTATATTTCAACCACCTCGTGGTCATATTCATGCCTAAAACATCGTTAATTAAACACTACATTGTACATTATTTCCTTTACAATAAAATTATGATATATAAATATTTTTTTATTTTTATACAGTCGTCATAATTACATATAAAAGAATTGGTTTAGCTCTGATATTAAGGGGCCATTTTATATATGAATATTTATTTATTTAATATACTTCTCAAACACGGTTTTGACGATTCTAGCGGTATAATCGCTTTCCCAAGAAAAATCTAGTTTTCAAGATATTAATGAAATTAAATCTAATTTTGTCGAAAATCGAAAACAAATGCAAAGTACAGCCTGTTAAAGATTTCCTTAAATATAGTTAGATATAAATCAGTTATTATTATTATTATTTTATTTTATTTTTTTTT
>KZ651109.1:1212746-1226570 GCA_001010745.2 Gerris buenoi
ATTTTATGTATAACTTAGTTTCTCCGCAAAAAATGGTAAATTAAATTGATTTTTTTTATTTAAATAAAATCAATTTCATCCTAAAATTAAAACTTATACATAAAACATTTTTTTTATTATTATTAAATTTATTTTTTGTTAACTTTCATAGAAAATTAATTTGAGCAACGGAATGAAATTGAAGACGTAACGGTATGACAATGAAGCAAGTATAAATTTAAATTAAGAATCAATGAATTTCATTTAAGTTACATATACGTATAAATATGATATTTAAAAATTAAATACATTGGCTCTTATTAAAATAATTGGCTAACAACTGGTAAATATATAATTAGTATTGAACAATTAACACAAATTACAAAATTAATTAAACGTGATAAAAATAACAAAGCTATATATTTATCAGTAAAGCTTTTAAGGTGGTCTATAAAAACAGATATTATTGGTGGTCTATGATAACTTAGAAATTATTAGAATTATTAGAAATTATGCTTGCATCAAGACATATCGTCATTTTTAAAATTCTTTATAACACGATAGCTCATTTTAAGTAATTATTATTGAAAGATTTTTTACCTATTTGATTGCCGTTCATAATGTAATTCAAACTTCTGCTAAAAAAAAAATTCCTTTTATTTAAATGTGGGCAAGAATTTTAATAACTTAAAAACGATGTCTTTGAGGAGGACACTCAGAGTTTTACTTATACCTCGACCTATTAATATACTAATTTCATAAATCCTATAAATTATCACACCTGTATTCTTATTTTCTTTTTTTTAATCTTTCTTTATAAGTATTAAGTATTATTAGAAAGTGTAAAACTAATTTCATTAAATAATAACTTATCAAAATATATATGCTTAAAATCGTAAATTATTTTATCGATTGTGAAGTGGTTAAGATAAAAAAGTACTGTGGATAGATGGCTGCAGTTCAGATGGTTCTATGCCCCAAGAGAATATTGCCCTGTTTACCCCTAGAAACGCCCAAGGGAAATGTTGTCTCTCTGCCTCACTGACTATTTATTCACTTCTTTTCTCCCCGCTCTTTCTATCTTACTTAGCTACATAGTAATAGAAGGGACGAGATTTTTGCTAGATGACATAGACAGACTGACTGTAAGGGATACAACGAGTATGCCGTAAAATGACTGTAAATCCGTTTATCCGTGAAATTGTTCCATCTATGTTTCTTACAAAGAAAAAAAAGACATTATTTACGATAGGGAAGTACATTAGATGTCATTGGTACTTGTGTTCTTATGTTGATTTCTGTTATGTTTGGATACCAGCTTTCCCCTTTGTGCGTAGAAATGACTGTAAATAGAAATGAATCAAATAAAGTGCTATCGCTTTATCAGGATACAGCTTTACATAGTATACTGACTTTCTTTTTTCTGATTTGTTTCAAGATTGTTCGTTGCTATTTCCTAGTTTCAGCAAGTCTTACCATAAAACAAATGAATAGTTAAAATAAAATAAATAATAATCAACCAAGTAGATTTTACTTCTACAGACATAACTTTATTATAGATTAGTCGTTCTATTATTACATGGGTTTTGAATTAGTAGTTTTGTTTATAACTTCTTGAATAAAGAAATGATTTGCATGTGCAAACAATGTAAGCGACAATTCACCTAACGTATGTAAATTTAACGTCTTTGCGCAAACAGATAAATAAGGTGAAAACAATGTACTGTTACTACTTGTTCTTGTATAGATTAACATCAGAGTAACTTATTCCAGCTTGGGAATGATTTATGGTGTATAGTCTATAATAAAGTAAATATTTATTAGATAAATTATTATTTTATTAAAACAGATCTAATAAAATCTACTTTATCGAGTTTCGACAAGTGTTTAAATGATTAATTCAAAGTTAGATCAGATAAAAGGGTAGGGATAACTATTTTTATTTTCAGTGCTCCAGCTAATTCAGATGGAGCATTATTAGCATAGGATTGTAAATTTATACTTGTAAAATTATCTATTAAAATGCAATACTGGATTATCATATTATTAACTATAACGCATATTAATACATGCACTAACACACACACATACACATAAATATATCTGTCTTCATTCAATAAATTTAACCTATAACAATAGTGAATGTACAGATATTTTTAACTGATTTTTGTGTTAGCTTTAACTTATAGGTACAATAGACATTAAATATTTTATCCCAACATATGTGTACACATAAATTTCATGTTTAAGTGCCACATATTGTTCATGAACATATTGGCAAATAAATAATTCTGCACTTGATCATTATCAACTGTAATCCTGTTTAAAAACTTTTGTTATATGTTTCAACATAGCTGAATGGCAATTACTTGTTCTTTTTTATAATAAAAGCAAATAACAGTTTAAAAAAGGGCAATCATAATTTAAGCATAGGTAATTAAATACATAATATATATAATTATCCTAACATTTAAAAGTGATTATGATCTTTGTATGTAAATGTAAACTAAGAAGAGGCGAATAATAATTTGTAGCTTTGTCGACATTACATTGTAAATACATTGTTTTTTTTTTAACCAGCACAAGATCTTAGTTCTAAAAAAGAAAAATTGCATTTAGAAAGCAGTGTGAGCTTAATAGTAACTTTACCTCCTTCGACAGCACTTCTAAAAAAAAATTACTAGGTTCTTTTAAAACAAAAAATAAGTAACGAAATAATTCCGATAACTTAATAATTTGATATTTAATCATTTTCAAATCGTTTAAAACACGTGGAAAAAAGAGGATTTAAAAAAAAAATTACTATATGTACCTAAGTACACAGCATAACGTAATACGTATAATATAATTTAGTTAGGTATATTCTGTCAAAAGGGGATCATTTCCAAGTAATTTCAGTGTACAGCATAAGAAGAAAATATAAAAATTGCGGTATTACTAGGAATTACGAATAATTTAATAAATTAATACATAAATATCCATACAAAGCGTGAGTTTATATTTCAAATATTTTACGCACGATTTACAATTTCAAAATCCCTTACCTTTAATTTGGTTTTTTTCTACACTAAGCGAACCTTGTCCAGAAATATATGACAGCTTTCACAAAGAAATTATACATTCATTTAGTTTCTTTTCCTTTCTATTCCATTTAGTTCGCATTTTTCTTTATACCATTAATTTTCAAACTAAATTAAGTGAGGAGCCGTGTCGAAATAAACTTGGTTAGGATCCAGTTCGATTTAAGTTCCGGTTATTTCCGTTAAAACCTTAATATATTATCTATTAGGGAGGTATTGTGAAGAAAAAAAAAATAATAAAATAAATAATGGATTTCCTTGTAAGATTTCATATTTAAACATTTGTTTCCTAGAAGACTTATGTAAGCAACTGTTAATTATATTTTTTTCGTGTTTACTTACTCTTACTTATTTTATAGTTATGCCTCTTTTAGAGACAAAAGATTTAACTATAAATTTCGTTTAGACATCTGCCGCTATTATAACAAATTTATCGACTTTTGAACTTTGTATGTTTAAAGCTAAATAATTTCGGAACTGTTTTGCTTATTGAGCTGAAATTCGACCAATTTCACATTTCTAAACGACAAATAATTCCTCCATATCTCTACTTAATATTTACCGCCATTTTGATATTATTTGATAAGGAAAACTTCCGAGACGCCCCGCGTCCGATGTTTTTATTATTTACTTCATTTTTGTTTAGACTACAAATAAAAGAGGTTGGAGGAATGAGGAAGTTATTTTATTTTAATAATGCGTCAATAAAAGAACTTGCGCTTAATTAGGAAAATCTTTTATATGGATTTACAAAACACCAGGACAAGGATTTTTATCAGCAGAAAAAGGTAATGTCTCATTCCTAAAGAAAATTAAGTAAGGAAATAGAATTCAGTCGTCAGAAAATTTATTCATTGTTTCGTTCTGGACTTGTAAAAGGAGAAAAATTGCATTTAGAAAGCAGTGTGAGCTTAATAGTAACTTTACCTCCTTCGACAGCACTTCTAAAAAAAAATTACTAGGTTCTTTTAAAACAAAAAATAAGTAACGAAATAATTCCGATAACTTAATAATTTGATATTTAATCATTTTCAAATCGTTTAAAACACGTGGAAAAAAGAGGATTTAAAAAAAAAATTACTATATGTACCTAAGTACACAGCATAACGTAATACGTATAATATAATTTAGTTAGGTATATTCTGTCAAAAGGGGATCATTTCCAAATAATTTCAGTGTACAGCATAAGAAGAAAATATAAAAATTGCGGTATTACTAGGAATTACGAATAATTTAATAAATTAATACATAAATATCCATACAAAGCGTGAGTTTATATTTCAAATATTTTACGCACGATTTACAATTTCAAAATCCCTTACCTTTAATTTGGTTTTTTTCTACACTAAGCGAACCTTGTCCAGAAATATATGACAGCTTTCACAAAGAAATTATACATTCATTTAGTTTCTTTTCCTTTCTATTCCATTTAGTTCGCATTTTTCTTTATACCATTAATTTTCAAACTAAATTAAGTGAGGAGCCGTGTCGAAATAAACTTGGTTAGGATCCAGTTCGATTTAAGTTCCGGTTATTTCCGTTAAAACCTTAATATATTATCTATTAGGGAGGTATTGTGAAGAAAAAAAAAATAATAAAATAAATAATGGATTTCCTTGTAAGATTTCATAATTAAACATTTGTTTCCTAGAAGACTTATGTAAGCAACTGTTAATTATATTTTTTTCGTGTTTACTTACTCTTACTTATTTTATAGTTATGCCTCTTTTAGAGACAAAAGATTTAACTATAAATTTCGTTTAGACATCTGCCGCTATTATAACAAATTTATCGACTTTTGAACTTTGTATGTTTAAAGCTAAATACTTTCGGAACTGTTTTGCTTATTGAGCTGAAATTCGACCAATTTCACATTTCTAAACGACAAATAATTCCTCCATATCTCTACTTAATATTTACCGCCATTTTGATATTATTTGATAAGGAAAACTTCCGAGACGCCCCGCGTCCGATGTTTTTATTATTTACTTCATTTTTGTTTAGACTACAAATAAAAGAGGTTGGAGGAATGAGGAAGTTATTTTATTTTAATAATGCGTCAATAAAAGAACTTGCGCTTAATTAGGAAAATCTTTTATATGGATTTACAAAACACCAGGACAAGGATTTTTATCAGCCTAAACTATAAACCATGTATATAAGAAAAAGGTAATGTCTCATTCCTAAAGAAAATTAAGTAAGGAAATAGAATTCAGTCGTCAGAAAATTTATTCATTGTTTCGTTCTGGACTTGTAAAAGGAGAAAAATTTAAATTAACAATAGGCTTGTAAGGCGGGGAAAGAGAATTAAAATTCCTAAGGTTTAATGGACTAAGGTTCCAAGAGTATCCCGGGGGCAATGATTTAATACCGGTAGACGGGTTTAAAGTATAAGAGGAGGTGCGTTGAAGATAAGAGAAGTTTCGGGAGGGTTGATACGGACTCTGCGAGCTCGTATATCGTCAACAACTCGCTTTATATTTGGTGCTCGGTTGGTTTCTAAGGAGCTTCGCGCCAGCCCAAGGAGTTATTTGCCAGACGTGTCGGGGACCTGGGGACCCGACACACTTTAACCAATTAAACAAGCCAAATAAATTGTTCCGTCCTCCCACTGTTCTTAGGCCTTGCCCGGGAGAAAAGGGAAGTTTGAAATATGGAGTTAGGAGAAGGGGGTCCAAACCAAGCCCCTTCCTAGCAATTAACTGTACTTTCCAGGAGCCGGAGGAGACCCAACCCCTTCTAACATTGTATCCTCTGGAAATTAATCTTAGCACCTCATTCCCCTCGGAGCAAAGACACCCGCCCAATCTCTTAACCTAACCGGTATAACTCTAGCATATTTAGCATCCAAGTTTATTAAATGAAAACTTCAGCTAAATCCTCAATAAACAAAAACCTTAAATTACACTTCTACTTGGTGTATATAAAACAAGAGCAAATTATACACTTGCCGCTCAGTCATTGACGTACGTGCTTTATAAATAAAACCTATTAATGTAAGGAATCATTATTAATTTCATCTGTTACGCAAGCAAACCAGTTTATTATAATAATATCCGCACACATATCTATCAAACTATAGTTGTATAGCGGAATGTCAATCACAAACAGTTGTTGTTTTGATTATTTATAACTTCTTGAGATAAAATGACGTTATTAAATATTTTATAATGGATTGTCGATATCCCTATTATGACCTGATTGAATTTTCATTGCCTGACATAGGTAATGTGTAAGTAGGTATACATCATTCTATTGGCTTAAATTCACTGACCTGGCTCATGGTGTAGAGTAATATTTTTTAAATGTCAACAAGATATTTAAAGCTCTAAGCACGATTCTGTTCCTCCATTACCTTGCTTAACAACACTTTCTATCTAAGACCTTGGACAATCTATCTCCCTGTTTACTAACCCTTATTTGTTGAAACAACTTAACAATAAATTTACCATCCACCATATTCTATTTCAAATACTACTCCTTTAATTAAGATAAACGAGTAATTCAAATTCAAAACCAGATTAATTAATTTTCTCTCATATTTTTCATTCAATTAAATAAAAGTTTCTTTACAAATAAACGTATCTGCAACACTTAAGATACTTAAGATGTCAGTCCCTGCTATATTATCAGCACCAGTGATATTTAAAACGAGCAACTATTATGGATTGTTTCTTTTACAAAAACTGATCGGACAATTGGTATAAGTATTATATTAATTCATAAAAGTCGTATAAACGAGGTTCTAAAACACTTCGTTGATAATAAAAGATTATTAGAAAGGATATATATATATAATATAATATAAATAAATATAACGCAAATTTTATTCTTAATTTACTAAATACTTTCGGAACTGTTTTGCTTATTGAGCTGAAATTCGACCAATTTCACATTTCTAAACGACAAATAATTCCTCCATATCTCTACTTAATATTTACCGCCATTTTGATATTATTTGATAAGGAAAACTTCCGAGACGCCCCGCGTCCGATGTTTTTATTATTTACTTCATTTTTGTTTAGACTACAAATAAAAGAGGTTGGAGGAATGAGGAAGTTATTTTATTTTAATAATGCGTCAATAAAAGAACTTGCGCTTAATTAGGAAAATCTTTTATATGGATTTACAAAACACCAGGACAAGGATTTTTATCAGCAGAAAAAGGTAATGTCTCATTCCTAAAGAAAATTAAGTAAGGAAATAGAATTCAGTCGTCAGAAAATTTATTCATTGTTTCGTTCTGGACTTGTAAAAGGAGAAAAATTTAAATTAACAATAGGCTTGTAAGGCGGGGAAAGAGAATTAAAATTCCTAAGGTTTAATGGACTAAGGTTCCAAGAGTATCCCGGGGGCAATGATTTAATACCGGTAGACGGGTTTAAAGTATAAGAGGAGGTGCGTTGAAGATAAGAGAAGTTTCGGGAGGGTTGATACGGACTCTGCGAGCTCGTATATCGTCAACAACTCGCTTTATATTTGGTGCTCGGTTGGTTTCTAAGGAGCTTCGCGCCAGCCCAAGGAGTTATTTGCCAGACGTGTCGGGGACCTGGGGACCCGACACACTTTAACCAATTAAACAAGCCAAATAAATTGTTCCGTCCTCCCACTGTTCTTAGGCCTTGCCCGGGAGAAAAGGGAAGTTTGAAATATGGAGTTAGGAGAAGGGGGTCCAAACCAAGCCCCTTCCTAGCAATTAACTGTACTTTCCAGGAGCCGGAGGAGACCCAACCCCTTCTAACATTGTATCCTCTGGAAATTAANTTTAATCATAGACAATCTATGTAATAACAATCAACGAGAAAGAAAAGGACATCAATATTCATATTTATAATTTAGAAAAAAAATTATATATATATAATATAAAATAAATAAATATAACGCAAATTTTATTCTTAATTTATAAGCTTGATTTAATGCTCCATTTTACTAATGAGAATAAAGTAAATAAAGGATGTTATTTTTTTAAGTCGTACTAAATTCGTAATTGTTGTAAATCATTAAGGTATTGTTCAGTTAAAGGTCTTAGTTAAGAAAACATTTGAGAATGAAGAGGAGGGGGTGGGTGAAATCCTTGAGTGGCAAATAAAAGAGTTTGAGAGGGCAGAGAAAAAGGTGGAAAGGGAATGAGACATGGCGATAATAGAGCCGCTGCAAAGAGAACCAAGCCTTGGTCCTGGTAATAACTGGAATTACCTTCAAGCACCCTTATTATACAATATTATTATACAAAAAGGGATTTTCACCCTGGATATTTTGCAGGACTTTTCCAGGTAGGACTAACTCAGTTTGCTCTGGGCTAAATAAACACTGAAAACACTCAGCTTGGATTAATTCTTTACTCCTAAATATTTCTATTCTCTTGTAAAATAAAATAAAAAATTATTTGTATTATAAAAACCTTACCCCTTTTTTTCTTATTTTGTTCCCTAAAAAAGAATAATATGACAATGAGAAAACTCTAATCAAATAATAATACTCGCTCTTCGTGGTACAATTTAAAATGGAGTTAGTCAATCTAATATAAAACAAAGGGATACTTCATCCATTTCATTACATTTTTTCAAAGTTTAAAATGAAAGTTTTTTCATAGTTTGTTTTACGATAAGGTTTTACGTATAATAGTGTTCTTTTAAAGTTTGATATTTATGGAAATATATTAAGCAATAGGTTTTGTTAAAATATTTTGAATCTATCTACTTACACCAATTACCTAATGAAAAAAAAAAAAAAAAATCGGTCTAGACAACTCAGACAAACTTTCTCATACATGAATTCATATAATTACTTAGTCCAGTGTTTTCCATTTATTAATTTTTAAGTTCGTATAGGTACATTTAATTAATATTGAACTTTTCATCAAAACTTTTATTAAAAATAACTTCTCCTCGGCTGGGAATCGACTCGGCCTCTCTCCGTCCGCGTTAAAAGCTATTTTCTCAGGGACTAGATTTTTCCCGGGAAAATGGCTAAAACCGTTAGATTCGTACTTCAATAGACTAAATTTTAGATATTTTTAATCAACCGTTTTTGAGAATTATTTTTTTCACGTTTTTTCATAGTTTTTGGGAGTAGCGCCCCTAAATTAAGAACTAAAATTCAATTCTCGATTTCGCCTCGGGGTATGATTTTTCTGAACATGTATGCCAAATTTCTTTAAAATCGGCCGTCAGCAGTTTAGGCTCGAAGCGTCAGACAGACATTTATTAAAAGCCATTTTTTGGACTCACGCGTCCTCAAAAAACGTGTGAATTTATCAAACTTCTTCCATCACAATACTTTCTCTTTACATGAGAAAGTAAAAAGAAGTTATTT
This sequence comes from Gerris buenoi, assembly GCA_001010745.2. NCBI lineage: Eukaryota > Metazoa > Arthropoda > Insecta > Hemiptera > Gerridae > Gerris > Gerris buenoi. Next base: position 1,222,121 of record KZ651109.1, read on the forward strand.
TATAAAGTTCTTTAAAGAACCATTTTAAAGATAGAGAATTATTACTTTTTTTCTAATTTAAAGATTTTATAAAAACTCATAATTTTGAAGATCATATTAATTCATAGTTATAGAAAATAAATACAATAAAAAATTGGGCACGATCGTAATGCTGTTTAGTTGCCTAGATATAAAAGCGATGTTAACCTACTTATAAAAATAAACATTATTTTACGACCTTATGAATTTCATAAAAAAAAAAAATAATAAAACTTCACACCGCAGCTTATATCGCCCAAGAGCTAACAATCAATTTATTTATATGAAGATACAGAGAAACGAGATCAAGGGTTTCTAAGCTAAACATTACCTCACTTCCTCAATCAAATCTTTAACATTGCATGGAAATTAAAATCGACAATAATGAATCGATTTGTTCGCCAGACTGTGAAAAGTGAAGGTATTGAGTTCATAAACTGTATTGTTTAGATTCATATTTTTTTACATCTACTTTTACAACAAAATATTTGTATTATAATATCGTTTTTAGCTTCATATTGTCCATAAAAATGATATAAAATTATATTTATAAAAGGAAAAAAAATATATACATTTATAAGGGAATCGTAAAAAGCAAATAATAATATTGAGCTGACTAAAAATACGGGAAATAATATAATGAATAAAACTTAACAACACAAAAATAAAGATATTATTGGAATTGAAATAAAATATAAATTTATAATACACATGTGAAGTATGCAATTTAAAAATGAATCGGTAAATTGCCAACTATTATTCGTGCGTACAAGAATTTAAATCCATTCAAAATTTTGTATTGCATTATTTTATAAATCTAACACATTTTTTTTCAATTACTATTATTTATACCGCGTTAGCTTAACCTTGATATAAAAGTATGTAATAGATCGTCTCTGAATAATTTTAAATCTCATTGAATTTCAAGGAACACAAGTAAAGCCCATCAGGAAGAAATCTGAGACCTATCAACAAGAGTTACTCAAAACTTACTTAAACTTAACTTTTTCAATGGTAAAATGGAAAAATTTTAGTACAAGTTTCTGCAGAATCTTTCTACATTTCTAAAAGTCACCTCACATAGAAAAATTTCAGGGAAGATATTATTTTCTTTAACGTAAGGAGGATTGATTTGCTTGCTTCCATTATGTGCTTATTTACATACATACATATACATAGGCCTTTTTAAAGTATTCTACTTAATATAATGAATTGGGAAAAGAATTAGGAATTAATGATAAAGGAGAGTCGGGAAGATTCACTATAAAGGGATAGAAACAAAAGGTAGACCCTCCTTCCTCCTACATGGACACTCAATTAACTCTTGTAATTAGGACACCTAAAAACAGATAAAAAAAAACTGAGATAAATTTGAAAAGAAATATAAATTATCTTTTTTTTATTCTTATAACAAAGTAAATTACAGATACAATTTAGTTTAATGCTTTCGGGTTATATGAAAAAAGGAAGAAAGAACTTTATGTAATTCGAGGGGAGGCTTTAGGAGGTTTTGGGTAGCAAAGAAAAAAAGAAAGAATAATTGCTAACGGTCTCATTCATTCCTTGTCTGAGTGCTGAGGCAGTTTCTAAAGAACCTGCAGCATCTAAATCTTCCGGGTAGAATAAGGCATGCGCAATTCTAAAGAACCCAACTAGAACCATGCGCAAACAAGAGAGAACTGTTTCCAAACAAAGTTAGCTCCGATTATCCTACCGCGAATCTCTATCGGGAGTAGAGAGGAGGTAGGCAAGTTGGGGGCCTTTTCTTTACTTTAATCAGTTGCCTTGTCCCTTCTTTACTTTTCCCTTATCAGAATGAGGCGCAAAGAAAAGGGCCTCCCTTACTCGAGTTAAGGTTTCAATTAATCTTACAGGGATCTAATCCCGAATTGCCTCGCAGCCTGAAAAATATACTGCTAGAGCGGCCCTTTTTAATTTCCACACACATGTATACATACCCATGTACCCAGAGATACTTTTCAGAGACAAGAACTGGAATTTATTCTTAATGAAAAACCTCAGCAGTTCCGATTCCAAAAGGCTAACCTTAGCTTTTAAAATAAAAACATTAAAAAAGCTGACTCCTATCAACGATAAAGAACCCATTTTAGACTGAATGTGGGCCAGAGAGAGAAAGAGTGTAAAAGTTTACAGCAGATTAAATTGTGATTAAATTTCTTTTAATCTTAAACCAATACATTTTTCAATTCATGTTTGAATGTTCTTCGAAGATCTTTGAATAATGGTACGTGATAAAAAGCATTATTTTGATGGCTCTTAGGCTACATGAGTTACAATAACGAGGTTTATCTAACAAATAAAGGAAAAAATAAAGAAACGTGATTGTCAAAAATTAATTAAAATTAAAAACATTGTTATATTATCCGAACTTGTTACAATTACAAAAACTTTAATTCCCTAAAGTGGCTATACTTTACTTCTAATTTTCTATGTATCCACAATTATTCAGATAATAATTGTCCATATTTTAGTCTGGCTGATTGTGATTGTTTCTAGTTAGTAGTTCCAGGTAGAATAGTTGAACTTGTTTTTTTTTTTTTTTTTTTTTTTTTTAAAGTGGACTATTTTGAATTTTTAAAAATAGATTTCTATCTTAAGGCGAGAACAAAGATATCATTTTAAAAAGCAAAAAACTATGTATTTTTTTCTACCTAGTATATATGTATAAGTCTATGAAAATTATCACAGGTCTCTACGATCTCATTCATTTAAAAAAAAAGGATAAATCCTGCGCAATATTCTTTTTATTGTTCCGCCCATATCTGGTTTATTCAAGGTTTCTTTCCTCAAACTTCAATGCTTGCGAAGGCATAAATATTTCTTCTTTATCTGCAGAGAGGTAAAGCTGTTCAAGAAAAACAAGATCTCGCTGTCCAAGCACCCGTATATTTTACACTTTACCTCTAGGTATATCTACCCCGACATAATTTCAAATTTAAATTATACCATCCGAAATTTGATCTATAATCTCAAGTCAATTTACTTACAACTAGTTTCATTATTCAAAGCGCACTGTATTCGTGTTGTAGAACCCTCCCGGATCTATAATTCCTTCCAAATAGTAGTTTTGAGAAAGGCCTAAGTAAGAGTCCGAAGCAGAGAGTGAAGAGGAGGGGGGTCTTAGGAAGCCACAATTAGGTTATACGAGGCTCCGCAATGTCCTTAAGGAAGAGTTTGAATAATGTATGTGCGGCCATAGGTCTTACGGATCTTACAGACTACCTTTAGAAGCTCCTCCATTACTGTAATGAGAGAGAAACGCTAAGGCATCGGGGCTTAAATAACAAATAGACGAAAACCTTCCCTCTGCTATGGTCACGGCCAAACAAGGGCACTCGACTTAATTCCTTGCCTTTAACAACTCCTTGTTATTCATTACCAATCTGGAAATTCGTATCTTGTTTTGACCCATTCCGAATTCCCCTAGGTAGTTAGGACTCGGATATCAGAATATAAAGATGATAGATGTTTACTTTTATTCGTCCAAAGTTAATTTCCATTTCCTATTTTTCGAATTGACCAATAATTCGAGATGGAATGCATAGATAATAAAATTTATTTTTTATCATAGAAAATGAAGAGAAAGAAACATTCTCAACGAATCTTTTTAGGAGATATTATTATAATAAGAATTAAAAACAATTATTATTTATTCCCTAGACAAGAAATTTTGTATCTAGACATTTATCAGGTAAATGAATTGCACCGTCTTATATAAAACCCTTGTCTATAAAAAGTGGGTACTAGGTCAAAATTCTAGAGCTAAGTATTGTAGGCAGTAACACCAAGTTTTTTCTATAATGACCTTCTTATAGTTTCTGCTAAAAAGTAAATAGCTGGCCACACAAGAGCGGATTTTTACAACGGACCACGGACTAATCCAACGGATTTGGGGAAATCCGCGGACCCGGTATGTGCGTTAGTGGATAAACGAAAGAAAGGACCTTGTTGGCGGACATGAGATCAGCGGACCCCGTCTGCCGTTGTCAGCACACACGCACAGACCAAAGTTTATTATTTGTACGCGGATTTTGCTCTTTATCATTTTACTATTTCTCACCCAAATAACGTTTCATCCCATATCCGTTCATTTCCGTATTCGTTTTATTTCTCATTAAATTAAATTCATATTTTCAATTAAATTCTTCAGTTTATTCAGTCCTTTTCAGTCTTTAATTCGGTTTTTATTCAGTTTTACTTTTCTCACTCTGGCATTTATTTATTCCTATATATATTTATATATTATAAATAGATAACATAACATTTATATATAGTATTACTATTTATTTGTATACCCACCAAAACAAATAATTATGGCTAAGGAGTGGAAAAATGTTCACATTGAACATTTAATCGATTTGTACCGCCAAAAGCCTTGCTTGGGGAAGCTTAACCATGTGCATTACACAAA
>KZ651109.1:1245277-1266406 GCA_001010745.2 Gerris buenoi
TTTTTATCACTTACTACGAGATATATATATTATCTTTTAACAGTTGATTTTGGATTTCTGGTTTTATTAGTACAATCTGTACTATAACATGTTAAAAAGACCCTATATCTTGTCACACAGAGAATTAAATATTGCCCACGTTACGTTTACAATATTCGTGTCTTACATAATAAAACATGTGACACACAAATTCGAACAATAGTCTCTCTTGTTTCGAATATGTTTCGCATTTTGTAACTATACATCATATAAATTTTATGGCAGAGATTTAAACACTGTAAGCAGTTACCTACATTTTGTTTTTTTATATTATGATAATTTAAATAAATAAAATTATTGTTTAATCAAATCCGTTTTCAAATATGAGTATTTTTATTTTTATTTTTATTTTTTTCTTATATTTAACTTGTGTTTTTATTTTATCATATACTTAGTAGTGAAAGTATTGAGGCAGCTCAAATATTCATTCGATTGTGATTTTCGAGATCACCCGATTTCAAAAATAGGGTTTTTAAATTTTAAATTGTCTTTCGTCAGTCCGTCTGGTGCAGAGGCCGATCTACGAGGCCGACTTTAATCAAATTTGACGTTACACGTTTAGAAAAATCATAACCTCATGCGAAATCTAAAAATTAATTTTAGCTCCAAATTTAAGGTCAACAGCCCTAAATAACGTGAAAACAAAATGATTACTCGAAAACAATTCCGACACTTTTTATGATTAAAAATCTAAAATGCAGTCCATTTAAATACGAATCAAACCATATAGGTCGTTTTCCAGGGGTAACTCTATAGTTACCAGACATATAGGTTCACAACACATATACCTATGGATATGGAACATTGATGAAAATAAAGCTGACCTGTTGATCATTTCTTAAATATCATCATGTTAAAAAATACATTTATTAAATTAGATATTATTGGTTTTAAAATTTAGTTTAATAAGCATATGAGAAAGTTTTTTTTTTTAGAGTTATTAGTACTGCTGCTTTATGTGATAATCCATTTTAACAAATACAACATTTCGAATCAATATTTTAAAAAAGAAAAAACTTTTTTTCAAAAGTTTTTTCTTCTTCTTTTATTTAACCATAAAAATTCTATATTAGTACAGTAAAATTAGATCAAAAATTGTCCAAACCCAAACATCCAAAAAAAAAGTTCAACCCCACGCCAAATTGTTCTATGCCCTCCTCGTAGTAAGTGATAAAAAGTTGCACGAGTTGCAGCGTCGGGTTTGGCCGGGAGGGGGGAGGAAAGGGGGGTAAAAAGGTATGTTTAATCGTTTTCGCTAATATCTCGAAAACTATGAGGTTTGGCGCTAACTTTGTTATATACAAAATTAATCTGTTTAAAATTTGGAACAGAACTAGACTTATGCATTTTTGTGCTAAAGTTAAGGATTACGGAGTTATGAAGGGTAAACATATCACATTTTTTATTTTGCTTGGAACTTTAAAATGAAAAAACATGGTCTTAATTACACTTTTCCACCTTAAAACATGATTCCACACATTTTTTTCCATCAAATGCCCGAAAATTGTTTTTTAAAGTTGTTTAGGCTAATTTTTTAAAACATAAAATTTAGATTTTTTTGTTGTTTTTTTACGATTGCAAGAGAACTATTTCGCCTAGAGATTTCATTTTGTGCTTGTCTGAAAGCCAAATAAATTTACTAAAACTTCGTTTCTTATGGCTTTTCTCGTAAGCGAACGGTTTTATGCCGATATTGGGCCCAAAACAAGAGCAAAATTTAAACATTTTTTTGGAAAAACTGCCAATTTTCGAACAGTCATTTCGAAGCTGCAAATTTAGGCTCACCACCCTAACTGTAATAAAAAAAATCTTTCCAAAGCGTTTCAAGGAAAATGGAAAATAGTGCTATTTTTACAGCTTCATAACTCCGTAATCGTTAACTTTAGCACAAAAATGCATAAGTCCATTTCTGTTCAAAATTTTAAGTAAATTAATTTTTTATATAACAAAGTTAGCGCTCAACCTCATAGTTTTCGAGATATTTGCGAAAACGATTAAAAATACCTTTTTACCCCCCTTTCCTCCCCCCTCCCGGCCAAACCCGACGCTGCAAGTCGTGCAACTTTTTATCACTTACTACGAGGAGGGCATAGAACAATTTGGCGTTGGGTAGAACTTTTTTTTTGGATGTTTGGGTTTTAGCCTAATTTTACTGTACTATATTAACTATTTAAAAAATAGTGTTTATTATTTTTTAAAGTACAAATGAAGTCAAAAGACATTAATTAATTAAATTAGAAACTGGCCATCAAGATAGGTATAATCATTTTTAAGGACCAGACAAATAACCGCTGACTAACGAACTGCAGTGGCATCAAAGTTCGCCTAAGGCTTTTTTCAGTCTAGCCACATTAAACGTGTATTCCGTTGGATTAATGGCTCAATATTTGACAATTAATCCAGCAGACTGTATTCATCAGACTGTAGTTAAACTACATTTAATTTAGCCCATTAAAACCGCCATAATGAGTTAATTGTCGACAAGTCTCACGTTCATTAGTGCGTACTCAATAGGTAATTCTTCATGTTTTTACTGTAATCACTGCAGATAGGATGATTATAATAGGCAAGTTAACAATCAGATATATTTTACGACGGCTTGATTGCGGTAGTTTCTAAGAGATTAAGGGAAGATTAAGCGAGTCTCCCTCCGTTCATTAAGCCCATCACGCGATAGTATTTTCGTCCTGGCTAGACTCCCAGATGATATTCGAATGGAATCCATTTTCTTTTTCAACCATAACTCTTTTCACTATAGAATGAAGAAGGTAAAAAAAAGGGTTCTCTTCATTTTATTTTATAGATTGGTTAGTTGTCTTTTTGTCGGGAGGTGAGCGAAGCGGCCTCAGCCCGGGGAGAATTGAAAAACTTGTTGAGCGGCTTCCATGCCCATGATTGGGTGAGTTCTCCAGACTCACCTTGCATCATCAGTCTTCTCTCAACATTCCCATCTCTTAAGAATTCTTCCGATAAAAATCACCTCCATACGCTTCCAACGGTCACTCCCCATCCTACTTCATCATATTTCGACAAATTATTGGATACACTAAATTAATAGATGCTATAAGACAAGCCTAAACATTTTTTTCTAACCGTAACCAATTGAACTTTAATCTTACATTCTAAAGTGCATCAACCTCAACTCTTAAATTACAGACGAGCATTGAATTCTCTAATGGTACGCTAAAGCATCATTCTCATAAAATAAACTGTTAAACATCATAATAGCTACATTTATGAACTCAACGCAAAACATATTATTAATCAAATAATATTTATCACGGCATTAATATTTACTTCTTAATCGGAGTTGTATAATGACCACAGACATTATACATCGTAAATTTGCTTTATTAACATTGTATAAATCCGTAAATTCATAAACGATATCTCTTCGATTTAAAATAAAATCTCAATTACACTTTCAAAGTAAGTGTGTTTACTTATTAGTGTATATAAGTGTAGCATTCACTTAACTCACAATTTGAAACTGAATGTTAATGGACTCAAATTATAGACAAATAAAATATATAATATTAAAAAAATACTTCTTTATTTATTTGATTAAATCCTAAAATACGCATTATAAACTAATAACGTTACCAAAGGTGTACTTCATGAATTCCTTAATAGATCATCGTTAACAAACCTGAAACATAAAAAAAAAAAATAATAATAATATAATAATTTCATTCTGCTTACCTATATCCTAATAATTATTAAACAACCTAAATTTTAAAATAAAATTTGTTCTGGTATTGATTATTCTATCTATATAGCAAAAAAAGAAACTTTGATAGTAAGTGTTATATCTCCAAAAAAAAATCGGATTACTTTAATTTACCTAAAAGCAAATATGTATTTAATAAAAAATTATATTAAGTGATTATATCATTTTATCATAATAATTTACAATTATACTCCACATATATGACTCAATAATTTTCTCAAACGTTAATTAGTAATGATACGAATTTAAGTACATATTAAAACTTTTATACAACCACGTAATAAATATAAGTAATTTTTATTATTATTATTTTCTTTTAACTGGCAGTATATTGATGTTTACAAAAGTTGTTGAGTACTGAGTTAAGTTTGAAGGGGGTAATATAAAGGGTAAACTGGTTGGGGAAAAGCTTTGATTTATTGGTAAAAGTTTGATAATCATGAGGCCCGTCTTTGGGCCCGCCGCTACTCAAGTTTCTCTCATCTTAACCGGAAACAACAGCCATAACCGTAAATTTCCTTCTTGAGAAGAAGATCCCAGCTTTACCAAACTATCACCTTATTAAACTCTTCAACTTACTAACCAATCATATCAATTCTTCAAAAACTTTTAGGCGTTAATTTGTATTTTTATTGTTTGTATTATTATTTTTATACGTTTAGTCAAAACATCTACAATAACACTTTTACACTTATAGATTCCTTATGAAATCCACCTCTACTTCCTTTTCTGTTTATTTATCATTCCTATTTAATCTGGATTATACCTCAGAACATTCGATTCAGCAAACCAATCATGATCATTTAACATAAACTGAGATTTTAAAAACCAAAATAAAACATTGGTTTTATTTTTTTTAAAAGAGTTCAAAGTGAAGAGTAGATTATTTTTCTTTTTTTTTTTTTCATTGAACAAAAAAGGGTCTGATAGTAACTTTCATATTCTGGCTCTCCCCTCTTTGAACCTTTGATTCGGAAGCAAAAGCAGGAAACAATATAGCAAGGAAGAAAGTTAGGGCTTTTTTTCTACTACTTTCTTTTGTTAACTTTTCCTCAGTCGGTTGTCGTACACATGGTAGCTAGAATCAGTGTGAAAGCAGATGTTCCTCAGGTAGTTCCATTAACTCTATTTCTATTTACCTTTTAGTATTTCATATTAACCAGAACGTTTCTTAATGTGCAGATGGATAACTTCAGGCGTCTGGTAATTCAAGAGTACAAAAAAGATAATAAATGGTCAAATCCATTCTTTAGACATGTTTTGATTGACCCTACAATATTTCTTGGTTTATATCATCATTTTATACCAAATTAAATCACAAAACTTAACACAGCAAACAAATAAACCGGTAAATTAAAATCGAAGATTCGATTATTATATAGGTATACGATAGGTCATCCTATAATAATTAATTGCAGTTTCTTGAATGTGAAATAATTGCAAAAGATTGCACTAGATTAAATATAACTTAGTAGATGATTGAAGAAGTATTTATTACACTTAAGTTGATAAGTGGCCTTGCATTTCTGTCATTCTTAGCGAGGAAGAAATCGTCACGTTCATCTAATCATTTAGATTCTGGATCCAAAACAATGGCCTTCGCTAATAATCTTTTTTTGTTGCATTCTTTCCTTTGCCTATCCAACTTTCAAGGACTAATCAATCTCAGTCCTAACCCTACAGATACATCTGGGTTTTACCTTTACCACAATAAACTAATAAGCTCTTTATGTTAAGTAAAGCTCACCTTTGGATACCTTCACATTAGGCCAACTCTTCGGCTTCGCTAAAACTAGCATTACATTTCGTAAAAATATATAACGAACATCTAATATCTTAATCGTGCTGATATTATTCTTTGTACAAGATTTGTTCTCTTCTAGCATTCTAGATATCCTTGATCTTCAATGTTATTCTTCAACTTCTAACAGCCAATGTATTTATAAACATTAAGTATTAAATTATTATAATAACATTAAACGTCGGTAGTCTTTCAACTTGTTCCTATTAATAATGTTATTTATTACCTATATTAATAACTATTTCAATTTTACTTTACTCCATGAAATTTCTAAAATATAATATTTATTAATGTAAATATGATAAATAACAATAAAGCAAAATGAATTAATAATTATCTTTATTATATCTAGAATTTAAAATTTGACCACAATAAATTCTCCCACCTGGTGGATGATATATAAATAATATATTAATTTAAAAAAAAAGTTTGAGTTTTAATTTTAGATCAGGTTAAAATATAAATACATATATTATAAGGGTCAAACCATTTTAGGCCCTAGCCCTCTAATAATTATATGCAAGGATTTTTTTATTTTTTTATTTATTTATTTATTTTTTTTCATTTTATTTTATATTATCGCTATAAAAATCAGTTTTACAGTAAACTAACGTCAAAAAATTAGTTCTTTATAAAATATATTTACCCACATAATTATAAATGATAAAGATCACAGTGTAATAATTTGACTAAGTAATAATGTAAGCTAAAATGATAAAAAATGCCTGGAGGTAAAATATTTATATTTTTCCTCCCTCCCATAAACTCTTTAGACCTGACTCATAATATTCAAGTCAGATAATATACTAACTTTTAATGAAGCATTTTATAAAATAAAAATGATTTAATCATGATAAACAATGGTCGTAGATAAAAAAAAAAAATAATATTTAGGGAAAATACATAATTTTATAAGTAAACCATTGAACCTAAGCAATGTTGTTTTCCCCTCTTACCTAATTAATTTAGGTAGACATTTTTTTTTTTTTTTAATTTATATTTTTCGTCCTTTTATTTTAGTAAAAATGTGAACTATTTGTTAAGAAAAAAATTACAAGACTGAATTATTTGAATACATTTATCCTTATTAAATTTTAACATATTTAAATCACTCAAAGAATACTCAAGTGCTTTTAACCGCTTAAAACATTATTTATTTACTGCAATAGTCAATGTTATTGGTGTTACGATATTTTTATCTTTTTAATAATAAAATCCTATACCATTTTAATATGTTTTTCCCTTTTTTTATTATGTATATATTACCACCTAAAAATAATTAATTAAAACATTTGAAAAAAGGCTTAGTAAATCAAGAGCAAAGAAATAAACAATAAAAAAATTAAGATTTTAAAACACTAAAAAATATCATATTTTTCATTATCACATGCAGCCTATTAGTTAAATTAAAACATTATGTGTGCATGAAATAAATGTAATAATGTCATAAATAAATAATGTGCTGTGTCCAAGCTCTTCGACACAAAGAGAGAAATTATTACAATTATTTTTAGGTTGTCCGGCGAAGACTGGATTTTGTATTGATGATCCCTTATATCAAGTACCTTATATTACTTATATTTCTTCTGTAGTCAGATCTTAATCGTCTAGCTATAAGATGTAGTATTTATAGGGGATCCTAGATTATTATAATTGCTTGAATTTGGACCAAATAATATAGAAATTCATTCAGGATTTTAATATATATATATNTTACCTTCGGTAAGCTCGGAAGCAAAATAAAAACTGATTTAAATTATTATGTAAATTTATAAATACATTTTTATTTTTCACTGATGATATCACATCTAGTAGATGAGTAAATTTTTGATGATTTTTCTTTTAATTATTTGAAGCGATTGAGTTAAAATGGTTACAACATAAGTTAATAATTTTCTATTAGTACGTCAAAAATTTCAATAACGTAAGTTTTAAGTGAATAAACAATTATCATAATTTGGAGCTCATAAGAAAATAAATATGCAATTATAAAAGTTATGGTTTACATCATGAAGGTTTTTTTTGTTATTATTATTACGCAAGGATATACGGTTTTTTATGATTTACTTCTTAGTATCCTCCTTTAGGTGGTAGTTCGATCTTCTTCGGGATAAGTTTAATTTCGCTGAGTTAATTGTCTTAATCTATCTTTATAACTAGTATTATTTTGATATAGGATTTCGAATTCTTAAAAAAACACAGGGAGGTCTTATCTCATTGGATTCATAATTAAATCGAGAAGACTAATTCCTAATTTAACGGATTATCAGTAAGCGTGTAAGCTACAAGTTACAACAACGGACGAAAAATAAAATATTGCTAAATAAACTAATTTAAATATATTGTAAAACAAACTTGGATTACGTTATCAAGTTATAATAGACGGTTGAAAAGATTAGGTTTTGATTTGGAGTGAATAATAATTGGTCTCACCATATACATTTCGGAATTTATTAATTAAACGCTTGCCTTTTAATTTAAAAAAATGGATGTTGAGAATTGTAAAATTGAATAATAGGTTATCTTTAATAGAGAATTAATTAATGAATTTAATTATAGGATAGTCTAAGGTGTGTAAGAAATTTGGGAGAGGCCAATAACTATTAACTATTAGAAGGCTCCATTAAGTCCAAGATATAAAACAAGAGGTCTTGACTAAGAAGTTTTAACAATGTATTTCTTTAACAAATAATCCTTTGATTTTACAATTCAATTAAGCCTTAACTTTTGCTGTCGTAAGAACATTGAAGAATTAAAAAAGAATTAACATTAAGACCTTATATTTAAAATAATAGGCTTTATTCTTGGATATGATGTTGCCACATGCGCAATGCGAATACAAATAAATATTTTTGGTCTATCAATGAATTTTTAGAGTAGATTGATGAAAAAGAAAATCATATTGTTATTTAAAAAATAAAAAAAGCTTATACAAAAGATGCGTAAGTATATGAATATGATAAAAACTCTAAAGATAAAAGGGTGGGGCGCTAATAATTGATAATGTATTTAAAGCTTTAAATGTTTCATTAAAACCAAATTATATAGTATTTTACAATTTTCATTATCTACGAAACCATACTCAATTTATTTGATTAAAACTTTAGTAGTTCCTTAATTCGTAGTTTCTTAACGCAAGAGTAATTAATAAAGGTAAATTTCAAGAATAATAAAGACTAATAATTTTCATTAGTAACTGAGTTTTACCTTTAAGTATGTTCAAAAAAATCTTTATCATTGTTATAACAGAACTAAGACATTTGTCATTTATGAACATTGAATGTCACTTATAATACATTAGGTTAAGACTACGAAATAAATCTAATTGAAGGGGCACCTGAAGTAATAGTGACCATTGTATTTAATTTGCCAACAGAAGTTTTAAACCTTATAAATTAGATCCAGCAGCCCTAAACCAATTTGTCATCCCACTTGAAATATACAGCCTGTTCCTTTTTATAATTCTCAATTACCCTTTTCCTGTGCTCTGGTAGACGTATTGTGTCCTTGAATAAGCCTACTTTCATCTATAGTCCTACTGTACAATAATTGTTGATGTATGTAAACATACGGCCATTAGAAGCTCTTGTATACATTCCATAAAGGGTTTTTATTTACGTTTTGGTGATAGAAAGTGGCATGGATGAGTCAAAAATATTTTAATGTTAAAAAATAAGAATACTGTCTCCTTTTTGAAGTAATTCTTTTAAATATCAAATTAATATAGAATCTTTATCAACTTCGTAATGTAAGTTCATATTATAATCTCTTTTTAAAAAATCATAAATAAAATAAAACAAACAAGTGTCCACGCTAAATCCTTTTGTCTTTGAAGTATCTCTTTTAGTATAAAATATCAATTATACAATTTCAGAAGAAGACTTATTCCATGCTTTGGAGTATACTTATCATTATTAAAGTTAATCCTAAATAAAAGAAAAAACTTGGTATCAAATATACGTTTTCCTTTTTTATCAAAGTAATTTGTAATTTTGATTCGACAAAAACTCATAGGACTAAAGTTGTAGATCTTTTAAAATCAGTTACCACTTGTGTTATCCATTTATATTATGCGTTTTCTAATAATACCTATATACAAAGAAATTATTGTTCTTTTCCTTCTTCGGCTCAATTAAATTAATTTCCAAAACTTTGGAAAAAAGTGATTGCTACATATTTTTATTTATTTCTACTCTCTAACTATTTGATAAGAGCGAAAAACGGTATACAAAAAAATCAAGCTTGATTGGGGTGAGTATACAGTATAACGGAGGAGAGAATCAGTTGTAGAGAGGAATCAATAGCTCGGTTAGATGTGTATGTGTGTGCATGGCTAGAGATAGGATCTGTAAGTCCGTGGATCAAGGCACATACATCAAACTGTCAATTATATGTGGACCTGTGCGCATGCGTGCTCTGTCTATTGTACCCCCACTATGAAGTCGAGGGGGTCGCTAACCCCACAACCCCCCTTCCATTGTACAATCCAGCCTCCCAATCCTTCTTCATAATAATTATCTTATGCTACCTTCAAACTCCTAACTAACTACTTAACATTTTTTTAACCAAAAAAAAAAAAAAAAAAAATCACGTTATCATTAGACACAGGATAACGTGTCATTAGTTTTTTAAGAAAAAAAATTCTTAGGTAAAATAGGTGACCTCCTTGGTCGAGAATCTAGAACCTCCCCTTTTTGTATCCTGCCTCAATACCCCTCCTTTTCCTTGTACTTTCCTCTAAAAAACAACAAATTTCTTGATAATGAACCTCTTAAGATTAAAAAACCCTTTAATTTTAAAACAAAACAAAGCTAATGTACTACGAAGTGTATTTTTGGTATCCTTGAGTAATAAAAGCCCTCAAAAATATGGGAATTTTCATTCTCGAGTATAATCACTATTTAATTAGAAATAGTTCGAGCGTTCATAACACGAAGAACGCTTTATTAAAAGAAGCTTGTTTACGACTAAGTAATTAATTCAATGCAATTAAGGGCCTAACTAGGCTAGATACACAAATAAAACAATAACTAAGATAGATAGCGTAGGAAGGAAATTACATTACAGTTGGAATAGAAGAAAATAGATGAATACATTCGATTAAACTATATACGTATATTATAATTAAAGTGACAAAAATAATTGTTAAATCCTATTAAAAATATGATTTATCGCTATATTATGAAAGAAAAATAATTAAAGATTGTCAAGATATAAAATAATTATGAATAAGTATATATCAGCAATTTAAACCTAAGTTAGTAAAATTCTATTAAAATGTTTTGGAACTTACTCAAATTGAATAAACTGTTTAAGTCCAATTAATATCAATGACCAATTAGTTTAATCGAATCATCTTAATGTGGTATCTAATAGCTTTAAATCGTAGGTATGTATTTAAAAAAATAATAAATATCATGTTTAAAACTAGTAAAAATTAGTGCTTAACATTAAATTATCTATAATTTAAGTTTTAGACAATTAGTAACTTGAGTTAGTTGCTTTAAACAGGATTTTGTTGAACTAATATTAATTAAAACTAAGAAAGTAAACTTGATCGCACTAATAAATAATAGTAATGAAAATGATAGTAAATACAAGTCAACAGTTAAATTGTTTCCTGGTAATAAAATACTCTGCCAATTAATGTGGCACATAGCTTCCTCGCAAAGAAAAGACCAAATTAAGAAAAATACCATAAATACCAAAAAGTTGGTACCGCGCGGCACTGTTCCAGTAAATATTTAATAAAATCGGAGAAGTTTAAACATTTGTTAAAGAAGTTTAACATTGGTGGACAAAGCCTCCAACAAGCGCCAAAAGTTAGCGCATCTATAATTTATTTAATAAAAAAATATAAAACTGCAACCAAATCGTAGAAANAAATTAAATCATGAATGTTATTATCGTTGTATTGAGAACGGGATTGTATAGGGTGGGCGAAATCCTTAAAGAATTATTGTATAAAATTATAAAATATGAATAATAATGGACTATTACGAAAAGAAAATTGAAAGAAGAAAATAAATTTAAAAAAAAAAATACTAATACTACTAAGAAAATATATATACATTTAAAATACAGTAAAATGTACAATAGGTTAAAACGATGAAATGTTGTTGAAAGAAAGGTTGCGGGTATATGCGAGGTACTTGATAGTTTATTGTACTTGTAGTAGGGACATGTACAAGAGACCGTGAGCAAAGCTAAGAAAGTAAGAGGGTAATAATGCAAAGAATAATCTACTGCAGGAGTTCAGGCAATACAACATTTATACGGGGGCAAGAGGCCATGATACACGAGGCGGTTGCCACTGACCGCGCCACCTGGCAATCAACTATATACATACTACTTATACACTATATAATATAACAACAGCATATTGCTATAAATAAAGTATAAGAGATAAAATACAAATACGCCTGATCATAGAACAAGAAATCGATTGAATTTATTTTATAAATTGTTAATTAACAAAAATAAATAACAAATTATAAATTAGTATCTTACACTAATATAACATCCTTATACCAAGCTTTTTATTGCCCCAAGCAAAATTATCCGGTTTTGAAAAATTATTACATAATAATGGAATACACGTAAAAAGATATAACATGTAATAAAAATTAAAAGCATTTTTTTTTTTATTTTTATTTAAACTATAAGTTCAAGGTCACAAAAAGAATTAGTTTTATGTTAAAAAAATACAATAAGATAATTGAAGAAGAACTTAAAAAATTAAATTAAGCACATAAAAGATATGGAAAAATAAAATAAAATTTTTATTTCAAATATATACATAATAAGATGTAATTTGTCACATTTTCAGGACAAGAAAAAAGTTAACCGGGATTATTTTCAGACCATAAAATCTATATGTTTAAAAAGGAATTGTTCAAAAATGCGGGCCAAGCACTTTAAATGTTTATAGATATATATGCACACTGTTAGTACAATATATTCTCCCGTAATGTATGATGGATCATATTTAATATTAATAAGATTTAATATATTTTAAATTATAGAATTAGAGTGAAAAAATAAATTACATTTCATTAATGCTTTAACTTTAAGCAATAGAAAAAAAGGTTGTTCCTTTCGGTGATTATATATTTTAAATTCAGTATATCCTTTTATTTTAACAATCTAACACAATAGGTATAGAAATCATATAGAAAACTAACAAAAGAAAACAATGGTACAAAAGAATAAAGATGGAGGGCGGGAAAGGTCAACACGTGGCAAAGTGGTAAAGTGGTCGATGTTAGCGGCTAGAGAGGGAGAAGGAGGAATGCTTGATGGGGCAAAGCCCTCCTGTTTAAGTGGCTTCCAGGCTACAGCTCAAGTCATTTGCATTATGTCGCCTTGCAGTTACCACAGATAAATAACCCTTTGTCAAAATATGTTTACAGGTAAGGCTGCAAAATATCGATTAGAGGGGCAAAAGTAATTATCGCATTATTGCAGCTTTTCACGTAGAAATTGGTTCATAATAGTATTTTCATCTATGCCAAGGCAAATAATTTGATAATCCGTACAAACCGTGTTAATTCATTATTTTTAAAATACAAGCCAACAGTGTGGGTGATACTCTGGATTAACATAATAATTATTTCATACATAGTTCTCGTCTAAAATTAGTTGTCTCTAGTGATTGAAACAAGAATTATAAGTTTGACTGTTTGACCAATTAAGAAACGGCGTTTATAAAATAATTAAGATATACATTGGGTTTGATCAAATAGAGCACTTTAACCTAAACCGAATAAGCTATTCAGTATCAACAATTATTGCTTGTTAATCTTTAGTTTATAAATAACCGGTTAGAAATGTATAAAAATGTAATTTGCACAATGTATATATTATATGTATAAGTATTTTACAATTATTTGCTTCGTTAAAGAAACGTTCTATTTCTACATCTGCTAAGCCAAAAAACTGCACGAACATTTATGACTGAATATATTAAGTTTAGTAGAGTTCCAATACCTTACATACAATATTTATAAGTGTGTGAAAGGCTCTTAAAATTTCGCCATGTGTTTCTTATAACACTCCGTAAGTATTATGGTAACCCTCATAGCATGGCACTCCAACTTTTAAAGTTGTGTAAAGGAGGCGGGATAAAAACCCCAAAGCGTAGAAGCCTTTAGGAGGGGGTGGGTTAAGCAAGAAGGGGGGGGGGCGGCAAATCGAGGAGCAAGCCTTGGGAATATTAAACAGAGGGTTTTAGTTAATTGGACTCGGCCAAGATTTAGTGGCGAGGCTTTAGTTTCTCTCGCTCTAAAGAACCAAAGAGAGATTTAAACTTGCTAACACTTTAAACTCTCGAGGAATATATATAGAAGCCACCTTTAGCTATCCTTTAACCCGAAATAAAATCTGGTCCTCCTTACCCCCTACCCTCTCCCCGCTACCGCTTCAAAAGTTTTATCATGTCGATAAAGCAATGAGAACTTTGGAATTTTGAATTAAGAAAACTATCTATGGAAAGAAAAATTATGTAGCGTAGAAGAAAACGACTTTTTAATAGATAGTTGAGAACATGTAATTAAACATAATATTCTAGTAGTTTAATCATAAAAAAAGTAAAGATAATTTTGAAAATATTTTATAAAAATTATATATTATTTAAAACAAAGATCGTCGTTCGTGAAAGAAGTCCCACAAAAGAGATTTTATTTAAACAATGGAGTTTTATCTAGTTTAAATATCTGATCATTGAAAACTATCACGTTTGCCCTTATTTATTGTTACTTCAGGATCTTTATAGAACAGTAGTAGATTAAACACCGATTTTGGTTTATCAAAAAAATCTAAAAGCATCGAAAATGCAAATACACATTAACTTATATCTCAAAATAAACGCAATACTTAAAAAAAAAATCCTTATAGATATCTGCAGATGGACTTAAGGTACTTTATACGTTATGAGATTTTGGAATGTCTGATGGAACTATTGTAGGTGATGAATACAATTAAAGAGTAAAGTATATAAATACTTTAAAAGGAAAAATCGTATGATGTTTTAAATAAAGAATATTAGAGGTTAACCATAGTCTATTCGACAAAAATAATTAAAACAATTTGCACGGACTGACAGTGTTGCACTGTAGAGAAATGATAGAATTGTAGGTTGAGACTTGTTTCTTTACAGTAACTCCTCTCTCTAGTTTTATGATACTTAGGTATGAAGTAAATTTGGAAAGATGAGGTAGCAAAATTAATTCTGGTTACCTATTCTATTATACTTAAAGGCCTTAAATATTAAGGAAATTGAATTGGTGATGTATTGAATTTTTTAATTATATTTTATGTCGATGATTGGTAACATAGACATAAAATAACCGACAAACTCGTTAATTCGACTATTAAAACTCGATTAATACACGACCAACTCGTTTGTTTATTGCAAACTCAATCATATTTACTGTTCTGTTCTTAAGAGTTAAAAAGAAATCGCACAATTTTTCGATGCGGTAGGTTCCTGATAAAACTGTACAGTTTAATAAACGACGTTGTAAAAATGAAGTAAAGAGAATGTTTAATATCCAAGGTTCATTGATCATTTTATTCGCCGTCTTGTATTTTATATACTAGACTCGAGTTTGGATTCTTCTCTCGGACACAATCAACTTTTTCGATCAAGGCAGACTGTATTAAAGATGAGGTCGGAGTGGACCCGCCCAACCAGTGCGGTAGGAAGCGACCATTTTGATTTACAAGATCTCTCCTCCGGTCAGACCGGTTTCTGGAGCGGTGGAGTGGTCCGGCGGCCAGCCTTCGAGCGACCTTATAATGCCTGCCCTCCTGCATCACGAATGAAGACGTCTCCCTTCTTAAGACTCCTCCTGAATTCTCATTACGGTCCCCAAGATAACAAAAACATCCTAGAAAATCCTTCGAGACCATTAAAAGAATAAGAAACAAGACAATCCTTCAGCCAAGCCGACGATATATGGAATATCATTTAAACCTTATCTAAAGCATCTTGATAAATAAAATTCTTTCGATGGTTTCCTTATGCAATTCTAAATTCTCAGTTTATTGATTGATCCCATCTCCCCACGCTATCGCCGATTCTGAAAGTCCCCTCTATTTAGCTAACCGTCGAATTAAATATCCATTCATTCAAATTTCATTCTGAATTTTAAATGAATGGCCAAGTAAAGTGTTTTCATTTCCTGTCACTGATTGAAGGAGTAACAGATTCATAACATTATGAACATATACAAATTGAATACAATCAACTATATAGATGAATTAATTTTTTTCTAGTCATCTTAGATTTATAAAGCAGCATTTACATTTTCATTTCTTTTCCCGTTGATTAACTCTGGCAATAAAATCTTAAATATTAATTCCTTTTTGTAAGATAAAACCAAATAGATAAACTATCCTGAATAACTTTTGGATATGGAATGAGTAGAATGCCTATTGAATTCTGTTCTTAAAAAAAAACAGCTACCTTAGAATATGATAATATTATCATATTGTATATATTTGGTTACATCATCATTAAAAAAGAGTAATAGTAAATGTAGTGATAAAATTTATATGTAATTACAATGTTTCAGTATGCTTTTATGTATGTTTAAAATATGTCTAGCGAAATAATCTAACCAGAGTAACGACATTTATGGTTCCTATTTTTTTTATTATTAAATTTGTTTATTTTTTATAAAAAGTCAAATATCACAGTTTTGTTTTTGTATTTTTAGTTCATTATTATTCAATTATTATACATCCATATAAGGATTTTTTAAATTTAAAAATACTGATGAAATGATGTACTTTTCTATATAGATAAAGAAATGAAGAAATTCTCCAACCGTTGTTCGACCGAAGCCGTTTGAAAGTTCCGAGTTTTTAAATTGCCAAAGCCTTTTTCTTTTTTCAACGAGTTATAGTTTTTTTGTCTCGATCCAAACTGAAAAGGGCAGGTTTTTAGAAGAACTCAAGGAAAAGGCGGGTAGTCCTCTGAGTTGAGAAGGAGAGAAGAGTTCTCGGTCGCATTATTTACCACGTCTTCTTCCTCTCAGAACTTCTTCTTCGCTTCTTTACAAAGGCAAAAACTTGCACTAAGTCCACGCCCAATGCTTGTTCCGTCTCTTCCTCTTTTTTTCTTTTACCAAGTACTCCTTTTTGTTGATATATGAAATAAACCTCCCTCTTTCCTACCCTATTCATTCTGAGGTCCCTCTCTGTTCCTCCACCCCGTTCCTCTATATCGATCTTTTAAGGCTTTATTTATTTCGAAGTCGACTCCGTAAACAACTTTTACTTCTAGGAGAGATTCTCGACGATATGAAAAGTTTTAGTTATTTAACAATTGTTTGTTATCTGCATGGGTGAAAGAAAAATAAGTCATTTAGATTTGCAGAATTCATTTATTACCGCTATTATGCTGTTATTTATATCCAGAAACCACCAATAAGCAAACAAATATTACTTTAAATATATCTATGAATAATTGAAGCGAGCTTCCTACATTCAACGAAATATGCTCCGTGTCTGTCTGTGTGTCTGAAACCTACGACGATAACTACAGTAAAAGTTGACTGACTTTGATGAAATTTGATTTAAATGTTCATTTTACCAATGCTCAGGACGAGTTCGTTGGACAACGTTGTCGGCCCAAGCGTTCGCACGCAACCCTCGCGTAAACGTGCGCATCAAAATTGAAATTGGAATTTTAGGACGGGAAAAAATGCTAACTTTATCTATTCAATGAGACGAACATTTTTTCAAATAACATTTTGTAGTAAAACCAATAGCGACACCACTATAAATTAATAAAGATCGTTAAAACATACACATTTTTATTATTTATTATTATGCGCTCGCTTCAATAATAGAGCCACGCGATGCCTAGTAAATATACTTTCACAAGACAAATAGTTTAACAATAAACCAATATTATCTATGAAATTATTAATATATTATGACAATACATGTTATTATATATTGTTCGACTATTCTCTATTAATTAAAGTACAAAATTTATTTATTAGGGTCTATCAAATAAACATAATTTAAAATCGACATTAATAAAATCGATTTACCTACTTCTTTATCTACCTGGGTTAACACGTACTGTATCAACCTGGGTTAGCTGAGTAAACTAAATTAAATTATTTCAAAATCTCGTTCTTATACGCTTAGTTGTTTATTGCTAACCTTATAATTATTATAATAAAACAAATATACAATGGTGGTATTAATATAGAAGACAAATCTTCTAGGTCTTTGATAATAAATAAATTTATTAACTTTTCGTCTTATAACTATTATTTTTTTAAAATATATTTTAACTTAAAAAAGTTATAAGTGGTATTAAACATGAAATTAAAAGGGAGCCATCATCATAGTAATAATAATTTTATATACCTACAGGTTAAGTGTTAAAATATTAATCTTTATTTTCATTATTGTTTATTATTTTTAGCATCGTCTAATCTGCTTCATAACTCAATTATGAACAACATACTCACTAAAATATATAATTATATTTTTTTCTAAATTATAACCTTCAATCATTAAACGGTTTTAGATTAAGATAGATAACAATCATAAATTGTTATCTATCAATATTTTAAGTAATATTAATTTTTTTTATACATATAAAAATATGAGGTTTTCCCACACCCATGAAAATAAATTAACTATGAAAACCATGAATACAATTAATATAGATCCTTAATTATTATATTCTAAACTAAAAGAACGGAGAGGAAGAAAAATCATTAATGTTTTAATTACAAAATGAAGCAATTTTAATTTACTCTGTGTCCTCCCTGCATTTTAAATTTTTATTACAGATGAAAAAAAAGATAAGGATCTTTTATAATTTAATTTTCAGAACAGTTTTAATAATTAGGTACGAAGTAAATAAAAAAAAAACAGTGGTAATAAAAATGAAACAACAAATTGAGGCCCTCACTTCAAGCTTTATAAAATATAGTACAACAAAAATTAAATGCAGTAGATTACTTGTATTATATTTATATTTACTTTATTTATCCCAATAGTCAGAAACTCACAATGTTTTAGTTTTAACTTTAATACTAAATTACAAACATTGTTAAGGATTTCAGCGTGTTCGAGATATGTACTATACTCTCTCTTCCGCAGTAGTAAAAAAACTGAAATAATATTATTGAGCTCAAATTGTAAAGAGGAGATAAATGTTGCACGTTGCACACAAATTTTCGAATTAACTGCTATGTAAATTTGGCGATCTTATGCAATCCTGTTTTATGTTGCTGTTGAATGTCAACTGTTTTTTAAGTTACGTTTTTTATGATTAAATATAAGTTTGTTGTACACTTAATCAAGTAAATTATGTATAAGCGAGTTTCTTAGTGTTGATATCGTACCAGGGATATAAGCGTTAAGCGTACTACTTATCTCTACATTCTTTACAACTATCATTTGACAGTAATTTGCTATTCACAATAATTGCGTACATGCGGTTAAAAATGTAACCTTCAATTAAAGAACTGGGTTTCCTTTTGTAATTTGCAATAATCAACCTAAATAATTCTCAACACATAGTTTCATTCCTTAATAGTTTTTATGAAGATATAATTCGATATGATTATATATTTATCAACAGCACAACTGGCCATGACAAAAAAAAATCCTAAATTAGCTGGAATTAGATAGAGAAAGCAATTAAACTACAATTACAAATATATATTTAACATTTTAGATAATAACGCCTTGATAGATGATGTCTGTAATAAGCACAACTAATAAGACGAATGTGTAAGCATTGGTCCAAATTGGTTATCTGAGTAAAAAGTCAAATATATTCTTCGAATTAGTGGTACAAAAGTATTAGTTATACTGAGAGCTAGAAGTTAAACGATAAACACGTAAGAATAAGGTTTTTTGGCTTAGTGCTACAAAACAAACCTTTATTAGCGAAACAAGTTGGTTCTGTTTGTTCGCTACATTAACAATAGGTGTGTGTTTAAAAAAAAGTTTAAGATTCAAATCATTCTACTAATGTCATGCAACAAAATAATGAACTCCAATTTCTTATTATTACAAGTGTTTTAGTTTCTGTCTCACGCCATATTGCAGCAAATTTACTTTGTGTAACAATAATCTTTTTATGTAAGGTTTTTCTGTAACTACAAACACCCAAATTAAAAAAATTACTAATGATAATTCAAGTGCATATGAACAGTGCGTTGTTTTATTTTTGTATACCAACTCATTACTCTAACAACAGGTTTTAGGGCGTCGAAAAGCGTTTCCTCTCTCTGTCTTTAATATCCTCGATACTTTGCGAGAACCGCGATTATTATCAGCCCCTCGTTTTCTCGTTCTTATTTTGATTCTCCTTGGTAAAAAAAGAAGAATTCCTCCAAAAGTGCCTGCAGTTATTATTAACGCCATAATCCAACCTCATCTTCATTTAGTCCCGGGTATCTTTATACACGGAGAGAGGTAGTTGTAAAATGGCTAAGCGGTGTAATTGAGACACGGTTCGGTCGGCTCGCTGGCTAAATAAAAGGCAGCTTTGTGACCCATTAGCTTCGGAAACTCAAGATAAATATCCGAGATACAGGTGCAAAGCTCCGCCCTCTTACATTCTCTAATACATCCTAATACACAAAATACAACTATGCATTTTTTTTTTTTTTTTTATAAATTCATATTATACAAAAGGTTCTTTTAAACCTTGCTAAAATTTACTTGATGAATAATAGAAGAGTTGAGGCCACAAGATGCGGTCAAAACATAATACTCCCACGATATTTGAGGAATCGTATAGTAGAAAATAATATCCACAAAAAAAAACCTCCCTCAACCTTCACATTTAAGAAGAAGAGAGGAAGAGAAAATATATTTTAAAAAAAGTTACAAGGAAAGATTGAAAGATAAAAGTGTTTTTAGGTACAGATTTTATCTCGAATATATCAAGTCATATTTTTTAAAAATATACCTTTAGATTAAGATTACGTTAAACAGCAAGCTCATGCAGATAAGACAGGCTATATAACAACCAAATCACAAGAAATCCTTTTTATCAGCGAATACGAAATTTATTAATATTCTAAATAAAATTCTTGTTATCAACAATCATTCGATAACCTTTCTCTGAATCTACTGCAACGCTGCCTTTATATAGGTATTCACAATGACAAAGTTAACTGATATATTCAACCATAATTATTCTAAAAATAACATATATACATGATCCAAATGCATTTATGGCTGGTTCTTATATCGGTCAATATAAAATACGCAAAAATATAACTCATCAAAAAAAAGATAATGAAAATATTTTTAAGACTTGATAGGACTTTAGTCCTTCTCACTTAGTGTCTCGCATATTTTTCCTGCATACTTTATCCTTAGTGGTTAATAATATAATCTTATATTAGTTTAATAATAAAAATTCAATATTAATATTCAAAATTTCAAACATCATTAAGTTAAAATTAATGTTAGCAGTTCAATTTCTATTTCTTCAAGAAGTATTTAAAAATAGCAATATAATTATTTTTATCATGCTTTTTCTACTGTGGTATATATATATATA
>KZ651109.1:1268995-1291992 GCA_001010745.2 Gerris buenoi
ATTATATTCTTAGAACCGGAATGAATGATGTTTTATATAGTCCTGATTTTATTCCTAGATGGCTTAGAAAAAAATATATTTAGGCATTTCATTTAATTGCTAGGCTTACATGACAATAGGAAACATAGCCACTAATACCTAGCATGAGCCCCGCGCGAAGCGCGGGGTGAAGGCTAGTAATTCATATATTAATAATTATTTTTAATAAAAAAATTGAAATTTATTTACACTTGTTAGAACTTATTAGGCGATATTACTTTTCTTCAACACTAAAAATAGTAAAACATCAATTATAGTTATAGAAATCAATTTTATGTTCCGGGTGTTAAATAGCAGTGATTGAACTTTTTAAATTTTAGATTCACTAAAAAAAGAAAAGTTATTTGCTGTTACATTTTAACAAATGAGGAAGGCTTTAATCATTTCTTCTTCTTTTAATAGTTTAAGAATCTTTTAAAGTTATAGCAGGAAGATTACAAGAGTTGGCGTGATAAATGTAGCAAGTAAGTACCTGAGATGGAAAAATGGTGGCTAGCTTGATTAAAACTATTGGGAAAATGTTTGCAGTAGATTGGAAGACAAAGTTTTCTATCGGAGTAAAGAGTTATAACAGGGAGGGAGGACCAAACGAGGCAAAGATAAGAGTTAAAGAGGATCCAGATGAAGAAAAAGGAGCCAGGCCTAAACATGTAAAGGATAGAAAGAAAAGGAGGTATTAAAACAAAGAGTAAAGGAGAGAGAAAGAGGCAGAATGAAGGAGACGCGGCGCTGTATAGGGAGGCCATTAATTCAAATGTATTCATAAAGCTGGGAGGCAACCACAGGCACAGAAACAACGCAAGTCCTACCGCCATTTGAATCATTGTCCCATTCCTACCACATTATATCACTTTCTTTATCACCACATTTCTCACACCTTGGCTTCCTTAATTCACAAAACCTTCCTCCACGAAAATTAAACAATAAAATATAGTTAGATATATATTTAATTCTCTCGCTCTTTCTCTGTTTGGCTCGCTCGCTCCGTCTCTTTATTTGGAACATCTCCGCAGAGTTTCATAAATTAACCGACCCTTTAATAACTTTTAGAGAAGAACCAAGCTCGGGAAGAGAGTGTAATTAGTTCAACGTATTTCAAAGATATAATAAGAAATACAGCGTAATATCTCGGTGAAGGAGAGGAAACGGAAACGCCATTGGGCCAGTGAAAACATTAGAACATCACCAACTTATACTTTTGTAAAAAAAACTAAACAGGATAAATTTCTATTTCGTGTACTTTTTTATTCATTTAACAACTGTCTGCATTTAAATTAATAATTTTAAAATCGACTGATGAAGGATTATTTTACATTATATTAGTCGTGTGAAAAAACATATTTATTTTTGATTCCATAGACAGACTTCTATGGAAAATTTGTCATCCTTACTTGAAATAGCACTCTTTTAAAAAGACGCATTGTTAAGAGAGACTGATAAATAAATAGTAATGCAATTTTATGAGAGAATATGTGCAGGAGGATAATATGATGATCTCACAAGCTAAAGTTATTAATTCTGTGCATAAATTATTGTATTTAAATATTTAATAATAAGATAGAAAATTGTGTACTTTAATAAATATCAGTTTATATTATATAACGTTTAAAAAAATCAAAAATTTACTAATAAAGGAATAAGTTATAAACGACTAAAGTGATTTTAGCTTACTATAGTAATGAAAATAAAAATATAAGTATTGAAAGTTTAAGCAGAAGTAACGGGTTGTGAAGGCGTGGTCAAGAATCAAGTATTTGTGAGGTACCCCTATAATTCAAAGATCGAAGCCACTCGGTTTGGCCAACCTCTTATAGCTTCCCACCTAAACTCTTCTTTACGCGCCAAATAACGATTTAAAAGAACGTTGTGTTCAAAGAGGTTTGATTAAAGCTTGAGGTGAAGTCAAGCGATCGGAGCTTGGGGTCACGAAGAAACCTCGGAGCTCAGGATATAACTATAATCTCTTAGAAAAGACCCTCGTGAAAATGTATTTATAATGAGGATGTCCCTCGGAGATAAGGCAGGTAAATAATAGCAGGGTGAGCTTTTTTCCAACCAGTACACTGTTTAGCCCGGACGGCTAAACAGTGAGGCCTGAGGCGAAGTGGCGAAGCATGAACAAGACATGCTTCTAGGTGGCTCGAATTCTCCCCGAAACTAGTTATTATCGTTCTACCTTTCATAATAGGGTATTCAGAAACAAAATTACATCCAACGCCTCAAACAACCAGAAGCAAAAGTTTTATTTGGGCACCTCGTCACTTCATTCCATCATCTCAAATTACACAGCCTAAGTGGACTCATATTTTATCACAATTCAAAAAGTGAAAAGTAAAAGGATGATAGAAAACCAAACCTAACTCTTCCAGCAATCATATAAAATATATATGTAGGTATCTAATATATTATATCTATATATTATATTAGAAATGGATGTTGAAGAAGTAATTAGAAAAAGGAAGGAAATTTTTAAAAATAAATATATAGTCTTAAGCAAAGATTCTACAATGAAAATTTTATATTACCAGCAGTGAGCTAATTATATAATTACTAACCATCAAAGTATGAAATTTTGATCTCAGCTCAACACACAACATTGATAGCATATTCAGTCAAATCATTATTAGCGTTATTAACTTAAATTCATTGTACGCTGGAAATTTGGACAGTGAGATTACTTGCAATAAGAAAACAAACACTGTTAAAAACAGTATGCTAATGAACTCATGGCGATGATTGCTGATTCAAGCAATACACACCCTTTCTAGGTTGTTGTCTCAGGAAAACACCGAAACGTGCCAGCCAATAATCCGTGTTCACGGTTACGGCTTCTAATTGGCTATGTAGCAAGGGACCACCCATGCAGGTACAAGTAGTGGAAAGGTAGTCACACTTTATCATATTACCAAAGTCCTTCCAGCAGGATCCTAGGAGGCCGACTTAGGACTTGGAGAGGGGGCAAGACGCCATTTTACCCACGATTCCCCCTACTCTCTTACATGGATCTCTCCTATAGGGCAAATATCGAAAAAAATTTACAAATCGCTTCGGTGAAAGGGTATATTATTTCTCTTTGTTTCGCTTGCAGCGGTTCGAGGCGATGCCCGATGTACCGGAGGTAAAGACAGGGTTCCGAACCTTTTTGAGATTCACGCTTCTCGATAAGAAAAGGTACCTTGGAGAAAACTCTGGGCCAACACCCCCGTTATGCCTTAACCAAACTCCATGCAACAACAGACTCAACAACTTGTGATTAAATTATAAATAACATTTACAATCCTAACAAAGACTGTAATAGTTGCTAAAAATGAAAGCTTTACACATACTAATAATATCGTTTAGATAAGATAATAATTATAAAAAAAAAATCAAAGTTTTAAGAAAGCAGATATAAAACTGAGATATTTCTCAGCAGAACCCCGGGTTTCCTTTTTAAAAAAAAACCAACGAGTATCGACAGCAAAATAAATTAAGTAAAAAGTGCAACAGATCATTTTAAACACAAATAATATTTTCTTTTAGTAATTTTATAATAAAAATGAAAAGAAAAGACTTGACTTCAACAGCAAATAATGAATAAATAAAGATATCGTATAACGATTTTGATGAACTACCACATCAAAACAAATAATTAAAGAAAATATAGTTTTTAAGTAACCTTATCAGTAAATAAAAATAGTTAACATGATGAAAAACATTAATTTTATTCAACTCCTCTCCACATTAAATCTTGCTAAACCATTTTTTTCAAATATTCCATGGTAAAAAAGTTGATAGTAAAATTTTTAGGGCTCTAACACTAACTTTTCAAATTTTAGGTCGCATATTATGAGACCCTAATAATTTAAAACTTCGAATTTTAGTTTGTTGGCTCATGTGACCGAGCCATTGCAATTACAAACCGTGCCAAATTTTAAATCTCTATTCCATTTCTAGTTTTATTTACCATTGTGAAAATTGTCCACATGTATGGACAGATTTTCTTTTTAAATAAAATATATCTATTTAGGAGGCCTACAAATTTATAAGGGAGCAAAAGGGCAATTATACATATATATATATTTAAACAATAGGTACCTAGTACTTACAACTATAGAATAGAAAAATTAAATTAATCTAAAAATAGGTAAATATCTACTTTATTGTGGAATTATTAAATTAAAATGTATTATTTTTCAGTTTCAGTAATAGATACCTAGTTCGTGCAAAGAATAATAATTTCTTATTTTATAGATTAAAAATAATTTTTAATTACTAATTTTTTTCAGGTAAATGTTATATATGTACTATACAAGGTAAATGAATAAGTTTTAGAGTATTATTCGATATGTTGCATAATAAAGACACATTTCATCTTGTAATATTTGAGAATAACCTCTGCTAATTTATATATATTTTATTTATAAAATTAAAACATTAATAATTTTAAACAATTTAGATAAAATATTTAAAAATAAATAATTTTGGCACTTGAATAGAAGTAAGGTAGAATAGAGGTCGTGGAAGAGTGGGAGGGGGATAGTATTAGGAATAAGCCACGCCCCACAAGAGCAAGGCTCCTAGCTCAGGTTAACTACTTATTTTCCGCCATAATGTTAGGTTACCGTGACGAAATTCATGGTTTTCATAAAATAGGTCAACTTAAAAAGAATAGTTTTGAGTCTTAAAAAAATCTGTAAGTATACAATACCAAAAAAAGGGGTTTGTCACAAGGCCGAAGGAAACAATAGCTTGCACTTTCAGCATTAATAAAAATAAAAAATGTACAAGGTCGACCAAAATATCTTTTAAAACCGTTAGGAATAAAATGCAGTCCATTTTACGGTTAAAAAAATTACTTAAAAGCGTTTATTTATCTAGGCTTTAAATTAACTACACGTAGGTATGAAACAATAAAGAAATATTACTGAAAATAAAATACACTTAAAAATGTCGATTTACTGAGAATCATGAAATTATTTTATAAGAAGATGACCGGAATGACCCAACGTGGTGAGTCTACATTTATCAATGAAAGAACCTAAAATATTAATTCGAGGAAAAAATGTATAAACGCGTTTTGATTAAAATTTAATTATTATAAGAAACATCTATAAAATCTAAATAAAAACTAACATACATAATATTTAATATTATTGTCATTAAAAGATAA
This sequence comes from Gerris buenoi, assembly GCA_001010745.2. NCBI lineage: Eukaryota > Metazoa > Arthropoda > Insecta > Hemiptera > Gerridae > Gerris > Gerris buenoi. The sequence goes on from KZ651109.1 coordinate 1,274,187, forward strand.
TAATAAAAAAATAGAGTAACCTAATTTTTTTTAACAAAATTATAAAACAAAGAATGACAATGAAAATAATCATCAACGTATAAAAACCCAAATAATGAAACACTTAATCCTAATTAGCCAAGAGCAATTGCTAGAAGTGTTCATTGCCTAGTGCATCATATTTAATTCCAAAAGAAGAATTATTGAGTCAGATCAAAATACCTGAAAGGGAATTGAAACAGCAGCTTGTAATTTCATCAGATTATACTGCCTTAGAAGAATAGTAATGGTATAAGTGTCTTAAATAGTAAATGGTAAGTTTAGACAAAACAGATCTTCCACAAAAAGATGACTTTAAAAAGGAAGAAGTAATTAGTCAGTCTACGAATGGAATAATATGAAATTGGATTGATTTGAAATCAATGCAGACGTAGGAAACTGGGAATGGGATAGGTCCAGTTAAGTGCGTAATACAAGTATAACTAGTATGATGCGGGTGGTCTACAAATTCCACAAGTGACAAACGACAGCGAAATAAGGAAACTTGGTTAATGTCTATTACACACCTCTTTCAGAATCTCAACATGTAGAGAATTTATCTGTAACTAAGGACACCTTGACTTACATTGTCGTTGAAGTATCATTAAGCAATTTTATTTAAAGGCATTTATATATAATTAGAAATAAATTAATTAGGGAGAACTTCTCTTACAAAATAAACTAGAGATGATTAAGACACAAGATGAAAGACGTAAGAAAAATACTTGATATGTATTAGAAAAATGTTTATGAAGTTTTTAAAGAAATGGATTATTTTGAAGTAATTACATTTATTTTAAACTAAAGTTTAAAACGTCAACAACTGACAGTTGTTTAAGGCTCCAAACTCCTTTAAGAAATCATGTCTTGGTTCACAAGATTCTCTCAATCTTAGACTCCTTTAAAAGGCCTGGACCTATTATAAGTTGACGGCGGAATTTTACCGAGTACACTTATAATAAAGAACTTGGATTTCCAGTGACATCCGCGTCATGAAGGGGTTGAAATCTGACGTTTCGCTTCCACTACTAGAAACTTCATCAGGGGTGTGGTGCATCGCAATGTTGACTCGAAGCAAACACAAGATGTACCTACATGTTTGCTTCGAGTGAACATCACGGTGCACTACACCCCCTGAAGATGTTTCCAGTAGTGGAAGCGAAACGACGGATTTCAACCCCTTTATGAAGCTGATTCCACCAGATAACCAAGATGTTTTTTACGAGTCCATCCGCGGAAGCCCACGCACGCGCTGAAAATATTTTTTTTTTTTAATTCTTTAATTTCTAAAAGAAGAACTTTCAGCAATTAAAGTAAAATTTGTATAATTATTAAAACAATAGATTACCTTTTGTTGGTATTTAGTTTTTAATTTAATATTTAATTTAAACTTAATTTTTAATAAGCTATATAAGCGATGCGCTTGGTTACCAAATGATATGGAGACAAGAACACACACGTTGAAATATTTAATGAGTCAGCAGGATAACATAGACACGATATGATTTTTTAGTGGACATATAAAAAGTAAAGATAAGAAAAATGTGTCAAAAGCTCTCGCATTAAAACGTGTGATTATTTCAAGTTTGAGTAAAATAACAATTGCATACTTGTCTATCCAGTAATTATTGAATGTTTTTCTGTTGTAAAATATTCATTGCATGTTAGGAATAAACAAATCCTATTTTAAATCATCTAAAATAAATAAAATTTTCCAAGCTTGTAAAGATTTAATTACTTAAAAAAAATACTTACCACTCATGATAAGTGTAAAAAAAGTCCCGTAAAAAATAAAACTAAAATAAATCTATGTAAGAATTGATTAACAACATTACTTCCTGAATAAGGAAGTAATTAAATCTTACCATTTTCAATCTTTACCTATTCAGAGAATCGTTGATGCCTTCAAAACTAGGTTCCGTTGATTGTCTCTGAGGTACAGGGGCAAATCTGCGGAAAGCGCACTCTTTATATCAGAGTTGTATACAAAGTGTAAAATTTGCGGTCTTAAATGCTTTCGCTATTTCAATGCATATATTGATCATAAATAGTAAAACAATAACATTTATAACTATAGAAATGGTCATTTTTAAATATTAACCATACATATACATTTATAAATATTTAGAATTATGCAATAATGGACATAATAATGATTCAGTAAAATTATAAGGAAATTAGATATAGATCTATACTTCTAAATATTTTTTTATTATAGCGAGGATCAGCCAAAAGAAAAAAAATATTTCAGTTTACCTCATTCTTACGTAAACTATAAAATAATGTTTTGTTTTTTTTCTTTTGACTAATCCTAGCTTTCCTAAAAATTTGTTTAATTACTTCAAAGCCAATATTCACGTATTCTCAGTTGATCTTCTAAAATTATATTATTCATCAGCCTATAAGGTTCCATTAAGGAAATATTAGTGTCATAAAAAGAAATGCTAGAAATATAACTAAAAGAAATCGAAAATGCTTTAAGGACGAATGACTTACAATCACTACTCTACTAAATGTAAACAAAAGTTTAATAAAAATGAACCATAATTAGTCCGGCACAAGATTCTTAAATTCGTAGGCATTTAAGAAAATTAGATTATGATTATCTTAAGGAAGCCTTTTGGTATCTGGTTCTCTTTTATAATAAAGTATGTAAGCCCTTAGGTAAATGTATTTATAACGAGGAGCCGGGGGATAAGGTGCCAAGGGGATTGATCGCACCGCGGTTAATGTGGCAATACGGAATTCATAATGCGCTTCCCTACCACGAAGAGGATGGCTTAGTTCACAGGATATTCAAAAGTAGAGGGAGATGAGCGGGAAACAAGACTAAGAGACTAGGGGATAAGGAAAGTTAGAAAACTTTAAACTTGGAGAAAATCTAACTTAACAAGGGACAAAGAACAGGATTCAAGTTGGTACTTAGTTTGTAAGTCTTTTGTTGTATACTGTTAAATCTTCCGGGGGACAACAAAATTAACTAAGTTATGGTTTTCTTTCTTTATAAGGAAAATTTGTCTGGTTTATACAGTGTATCATAATGCAGAGATTATTAAATAACTCTCAGGGTGGTGGAATGTGTACGGTTAATTGCCCATTAGACTCACAAACAGATTCGTTAGATTACATTTATGGATAAGAAATATATATAATGTGAAGAAAAACCCTATCGAGTATAAAATGAAGATGAAAGTGAGAACAGTAATTGAAGAGGAGGTAGATCTTCAATGCTATATTGTATCATAAATATGTTCTCTTAATACCTTTTATGAAGAGTAAATTTACCTCATATTATAGTATTTTGATTATACCTACTACTGTGCAAAAACCAGAATATTACACTACTTGGCCAAAACAAGACTTGAAAAACAAGTGTGTGTAATAATATATATATATATATATATATATATGTAGTATGTATAAATTATTATACATACAATCGTGAATTAGTAAATATATATTTATAATAAACAAGAAAATTTATGCAGACATTATTTTCTTACGAACTACAAATTGAAATCTGTTAATGTCAAAAGTGAACTTAACTTATATTTTATTAAAAAAAACATAAATGAACGCAAAATAAATAAGGAAATTAATAAATTAAAAAGGATATACTACCTTTTTTTATAAGCGTTTGGCATCATCTACATGGGAATTATTTATAGATTTTTATATATTATTATAAAATTAAAGTTTATATGGCCGGTGTCTTCACTATAAAAAAAGAACGAATTTTCATAAATATTGATGCATAGGTACATTAAGTAAGGGATTATTTTTTATTTTTTAAAAAACTCAATGTATAGTAGAAAAAGAGTTGACTTTTGAGCTTACAGAAGATATATTTTCACTTCAAACTGCGTCATTTCTCAAATGTGATTAACAGCCCATTAAAAAGAAACCGAGTTAGAGTGAGAAAATCAAAACGAATAAATAATAAAAATTTGCATATTTTCTTAATCGCCCAAACCTTGTGCTGGTTATTTTTTTCTGTTTCGGCTAAAGAATACCGAGAGAATTTGATTAGTTAAGGATTGCATGCAGCGGCTTTAGATTTAATACCTTCTCTACCGCGGTACATGTTAAATGGAATGTTTTAAATAATAATTCATCGTATATATGCCAATGAAATATTGTAGTAAAATAAATCATTGTCCGGGGTTGGAGAGTAAAGTAAGGCGGAGTAGGGCGAGTTAATACTGTGAGCAGGCGATCGAGGGATTGCGGATTTTCGCTTTGACAGCTTTATGAGAACAACTCTAATGAACTAAATTTATTCACCTACCAACCCCTCAAAGCCGGACCTGTAATTAATATATAAAGCCGCCATTAATCCTATTTATTCCAATCCAGCGTTTTCTGTCCGGATTCAGCGGCTAAGTCAACTCTTCTCCCCAGCAGATAGGAATTTATTATTTAAGAGCTTTTGGAAAACCGCTGAAACAACGGGAAAACCCGACGATATCTTTTGCAAACCATAGCGAAATATAGGACTCACCCTCGATACACCACCCCTTTCCATAATGTTTTCAGTTTCAGTGAATTCAAAAACTCTAACTAATAGTATCGATGGTATTGCTTAAATTTTCAAACCTGAGGACAACCAAGCAGATAAAGTATTATGAAATGTATTCAAACATTAAATGCGATAACAAACATAAATTTAATTAGACTTTTAATGCAATTGCCATCTTGCTACATTATGCACAATCCTCGAAAAGATAGTAAAGCAAAAATTCAATTTTACTAAATGAAAGAGGGAAACTAATATTTATGACAAAATATACTTACGGCTAACTAACTAATGGCTAAATAGATATTTACAGAATTCACTTGAACTTATTGCCTTATGCTTTATCAAAAACGAATACATTTAATTACTTAAACTTTTAAATGATTATATCTACTATACGCATGTATCTTACAACATCAAGAAGTGACATTGCCAAAATATGAATTGAGTATATAGATATATCTTTTTTTTGGACGGCTGTATTTAAATATAGAGAGAGTCAAATTTACAATTATGAGAATTTCTCAAACAAATCAAACAATTTAAATTTTAATCATAAAATAGTAACAATAAATTTATGTATACACTTCACGTTATGGAGTAATTGTGATAGATCCAAGTAATTACTGTTCCTAATAAGAACTGGTACTCATAATCTGCAGCAAAAGATGAATTTACATTATTATTATTTATGCATTTATTTATATTATTATAATTATTAATACTTAATAATAGAGACAATAATTTATCAAATCGATTATTTATTAAAATATGTTATATTTTAAATCCAACATTTATTTTATGTTTATTTATTTGTTCTGAATTAGAGACAGAAAAAAAATTCCGAAGAGACAAAAATTTAAAGAATATCTACACAAACAAAAATGTATTTAATAAATTTTTTAATTTATTTTAATAAATTCAATTCCGATTTAATAAATTCACAGCACGATAAAGTAATAAATTGGAAGGAGAGGGGTATATTGTTGGTGTGTGGAACCCCAGCGCCATGCCTCTACTCTGGTAACATTATAGGAATCACTTATTTTACCCAATAATATATTCAATAAATGTATGAGTCACACATCAATAATTCAACGCAAGTAAACACCATTAGCACAGTATTCCTAGGAGCAGTGCTATTGGCTAGAGATGGATAACCAACAGCTAGTAATATTTCATCGGTATGAGTGAAGTGTATAAAGTAGGGATTGACTATAGTTATACTTCAATAAAAAAAAAGCTTTATTTCAAAATTATACTTTCCCCCTTCAATGAACTCAATACCAGCTATGAAATAATGCAGAGCTTAAAGTATTATTTTTGAGGGGACGTTATATTACATTTTTAAAAAACGATTAACAAAAAAAAGTTGTCGATTTCATAGATTAAAGCTTACAAATAAAAATACATTTATATTTTAAAGCAAGTTAGTCATATATATTTTACTTTGAGTACTAGTGTATTCGTATTGTTGTACGGGGACATATATTGAATACTTTAAATATAAAGATAAATAGAATTAATAATCTTATAAATCGTAAACTCTGAAAGAGAGATTTAATCTCATATTAAACATAATGGGTCGTACGCCACTAGGGGTCGTACATTAAATGAGATGAAAGATAAAATTACTCAAGTTTGCGTATTGGTAAATATTTAAATGAGTATTATTTTACTTAAATAATTGTACATTTGTAAGACACAAATCTTACAACAATTTTGGAGGAAAATGAAATATCTGTACAAAAACTATTTACCTACATCAAGGACACTAACATACTGACCAAACTATAAATCAACTAAATTTAAAATAAGCTAATGAAAATATAAGTGTATGATAAAGAATGTAAATGACCATGAGCAGTCCAATAAAAATCCGTACACCCAATAAAAACAATAAATAAATAAATAATTGTACATTTTAAAATATTTTTGTCTTCGAATTAATATCATATTAAAGATAATTAATTGTTTTGTAGTAGTACCCTAGTAATATTCAATCTGCTAAGTAAATCCTAGTTTCCCCCACCTCTCAATGCTTATGAAGCTAAAAGTATTAAGGACTTGATAAAATTAGGGTTTGATGAATTTTATCTCGAAGATATTGTATATAGTAAAACCTTGACTAATGTTAGTCGCTAGTTTGTGCTTAATGTATAAAAGACCTTTGCTATATTTTAAGGCCCATTAAAACTCTATAGGACATACCATTACTGGTTTAATGCTTAGTTAATGTTTTGCACTATTACTTGGAAGCAGCTAAGAGACTATCCTAAGCGTATAGATGTTGCTATAAATTAAGTGTAATATTACTCCTCTAACCCGTTTGCTATAACATTAAGGAAAGATAGACTGGATTAACCTGATTATTCAGCACCTCCTAACCCTCCCCCTAGATATTACCCATACTATACTTGCGAGTTTACATTCAATGTTTCCTCCATATCATGTATGGGTTATATTCCTATAGATATAACATTAACATTAACTAATTAATAGGTCTACGGCACAAAGTACAGAAACAACATCCCGTAATTTATCAAAGAATCAAGACATTTATTTTCAAAATGGAAATTACAGAGAAAATTTAATGTATGGGGTGATATTAAAAGAGAATGCGAAACGTAATAGTTAAGGAACATGCATAGATGGAAAATAATAATGCATTGTCCATTACATGACATTAGTTTTGTATTATTATAAACTTTTGGCTTCCACTACGCCTAGATCAACAACGGTATATATAGGTCAATACAAGGTAGATGTATTCTGTAACTCTACTCTTCAACAATCTATCGAACTCAGATAATTGTTCATCAGTATACTGACTTAATTTAGTTTAAGTAATATTCAAACCTTACCAATGGTGCGTAAAAATTAACTGAACTAACTGACTAACTAACTAACCCTGAACTAACGTTTACTTCTAAAATTGTGTTCACTAAAATACTTCTACTAAAATAGACCACTAAATATACCTACTACTAAAAGTGTGTCCACACATTGATTTGAATAATGATCAATTGAATAATATATGGTTAGATAGATTAGTTGGTTATTGTTTGATGATCCTTTTGAGGGCCATAATCCACTCTTACATACAGAATTTCCTATTACAATTTGTATATAATATTTAACAGCTATTTAAAAAATAGTTGAAACAGAGCATATTTAATAACATACGAAATTGAAAACATATTATACTACTGTAGCTCTTACTTAAATGTAAATTAAAAATAAGCTAAAGTTGTTAGGTACTCACAATAATAGTCTACATTTAGTATGTCTTCTATAAAAAAACCGTACCTGGAACAAGTAATAAATAATTATTATTAATTAATAAATTCATACAAGACATATTTATATATAATAATAATAATAATAATCCACGGCGCAACTGCCCAAGAGAACTTAGGCCAAAGGGCTAATTAGCGCTTCGCCATTAGTTAAGTAAACCGAATAATTGTCATTCAAAACAGGATAGACGCCACTTCACATAACCAGCAATTAAATTGGCGACCCCTGCTGGATAAACACCAATCATGGGGCCCAATGTCAGAGTTGGGAATCGAACCAGGACCTTCTATGTACCAACAATGAGCCACTAGGGACTTCTGATAGAAACTACTACAAACTTATAAATTAAATTGGTATAAAACTTAATTTGTTTATACAAATAAATTAGTACACAATAAAATGCAATTAGAGTTCATTTATTATTTTTAGGTTAAATTAAAGTATGTATTATTAAAACATTGCAAATCCCCACCACAATAGTGTTAAAAAATATGTTAGTTGTGGAGTCTGAGTTATCAATTTTAAATGGAGTGACTAGTAAAAGCAGAACAGTTTATATTCTTTTACAAAATTTTAATAGTACATAATGTTATATGTATATATTAAAAACAATAAAGGTACAATAATGTATCCCTGAGGCAAACCTTTAACCTGCATTGCAACAAAGTACTGCGGATTTTGCACTTTATTTAGACCCAACGGCTTAAACTTTCTTCTTGTTACATTTCGTTAACTTTCTTTCCGGTCCTACTTAGTGTCACTTTAACCTTTTGTTCTCAAGCGTAACAAAGCAACTTAAGATCATTCTCTGAATCCTTATTTTAATATCTTCTTCTTCTTTAATAAGGACGATTTTTACTAGCTGGACTCAAATAAATAATTTTGTTTTTTTACTTACACTCGTTTATAAATATGTAAATTATTAATTTATATTATATATTTGATACAGGTTTTTAATAGTGCAGTTATAAATAAATCTGCATATCAAAATATCATGTATACATTTTAAGTGGTAATTAATAGATTAGAAGCATTAGGAAAACCTTAATTTCTTTATTTATCAATGAAGTAATATAATGCATCATTAAAATTGTTATTAATAATATAAATTGAATAAATCAACCCAGCGATTAGGTATAATGTAATAATAATAACAATAATAATATATTTCTATTAGAAATAGAGAAAAGTATACCTTTTATACAATACATTATACAAAGTTAAACAATAAAATAAAAAGTATTGAAGTTACACGTTAATAATAGTCTCTATACTGATTAATAAAAATAATGAATAATGAACGAATATAAATAATTAAAAAAATATGCTATTAGTGGTAAAATAAAATTTAATATGTATATTCTTAATGATACAAATTATACACAGGATATTATTTTATAACAAGCGTAAAAATTTACTGAACATATTCTAGAAATTCTTTGTTCCACTACATGGTTATATAAAGGATGTCCTTATCGGCTTATCACATTAATTCTAGGGTAATAAAATATGAAGGATGATTTGTGAAAACTCAGTTTTAAGTCTAAAACCAAAGTTATATAGATTATAACAATATAAAAAATATAAATTACTTAATAAAAACAAAAAAAAAAAGAAACAATGAATAAAAAATGTGTACTTAGGTATAAACATCAAAAGTATAAAATATGTGTAGACAATAAAAGGCTTTTATTACTGTTAAGAATTACACAAATTGGTTACAACAATATAAAATAGCTATTTAAAAAGAGACATCAAAACGTTACACGAACAAAGAATATATAATAGCTAAGTAAAAGCAATAAAAAAAGAAAAGGATGAAAAAATGTAAAATAGCTCTTTAAGAAGTAACAACAACATCTATATAAACAAAGGAAGCTCTTTAAGTTAACTATCAAGAAGTGACAAGAAACCATGTAAAATATCTACAAGAACTAATATATATTTAATTTCTTCAACAATTACATTTATGGGTGTGTCGTATTGAAGTTTATAAAAACTATTTTTAGCGATACATTACATAATTCTTTTAGCGTATTGCTTAGTAGAGTAAAAGGATTAGTGAAATATATAATTTTACGTTATATATAGAGTTTGAAGGTCATAAAACAAAATGATTACATTTTTCAACGCATTATGTGAATAGCAACATTGAAAGTGTTATTAAATCAATTTTTTTTATTCAAACTTACCGTGAATCCTAAAGTTATTTTTGCAAATCTTTATCACCTCTATATTATATAAAAGTTTTGAAACTAAAATGAAATTATAAATGTTTTAAGCTACTGCCAAATCATTATTTTCATTAAAAATAAAGAAATAATAGAATTTGTATAAAACTGTTTTATCTAATTATAAAGACAAGTTAAAATACAATTGATCAAGAAAATATTAAATGAGGTAGATAGAGATGGAATATAGTAGAATAGAGACTTCATATAAAGACGTTTAAAGAATGAAGTACGCATAAAATATTTATATGTTGCTTTTAAAATTATAAAATACTTTAAAAAAACTTATGTAAGTTGTGTCCTTATTATGAGGATATATATAAAATGTTTTAGTATCAAAATATATCATTATACATATCTGTGTATGGGAGGTAAAGGGCACTATGTGCCGAATTTAAATTTTTCGGGAGAGCTACTTTAATGATTTTTTTACTTATTTTACCTCCCCAGCATGTTAGTTCATAGTGACTTTTCCAACTGGCTAAATCCGTGAGATTTAGTTTTAGGACATCATATACCTACTTGTACCTCTAAAAAAGGGGGGGGAAATGAATAGGAAACTGTTAAAACCTCAATGTCGTAAAAAAATGGAGATAGTGCCCTTTACCTCCCATACACAGATATTATGCTTAGGATCTCCAGCAGAACACCCAATAAAAAATAATAAATCACATTGTTTTACTGTGCGGTTAAAAGAGACAAACAAAGTGTTCCGTAAACTCAAGCGTTAGAGATCATACCATGCGCAAAGTATAAAGTTAATTTAAAATACAAAGAAGCTTTTTATAAAAAATGAGGAATTAATAGTCAGTAGTAGACATATTTACTGCAGGGAAATAATAAGATTTATAAATTATAACAGTGTAATGATAAATTCATAATCAATAGACCCATTCATCAAGAATAAATACAATCCCTCATATTATAATCACAAAATGCATGAGGAAAAAAAAAATCTTAAAGAGGTCAGTAGTGAAAGTTCAGTTTTCGAGGGTAAAAGGTTTGGTATAATATTCGAATGCAAAATATAAAGCCATAAACAATAATCACTATGGAAGTAACAAAGGTTTGAAAAACATCATAGCCTAGTCATAAAGTTAAACTCAACAACTATTAATAATACACATTGTTGTAATCAAGAGTCATGAAGGCTATTTACAGGTGGGCAAAGCTGGCTGCCGGTCCGGGCTTGATTTCGATTGAATGATTATAGATAGAATATAATGGAGGCCATAAAGAAATGGTGTGTTGGAAGGGTATTTTAGAGCTTATAGCGTGACTCGGTTCCAACCAGTATCCATGGCAACAAAAACAAAACCACAGTGAAACCTATTCCCCACTCCTGGGCCAAGCCTGGGCTACAACCCGCCCATTTATTTATATATTAATCTTGACCTCCAGCTCGGGCAATTATATCTCCACTTATTATATCGAGGGTCCCCCTGTTCCTACGGAGCAGGCACAGAATTGACCACTTGTTTTAATATAACGAGTAGTTAAACTGCCGTCTTGTAAATTATTGCGTATGTACCACAGAATTCTTCTACCTTACAACAGTTTATTCCTCGGAGAAAAAAATCAACTAAAAATCTGCATAATAGTAAAAATAGAAATACAGAGAGTTTTTTTTTTAGAAAAAATAAACTAATTACCTACCAGGTAGTTATTTATAAATAAGTTGGTTTTTTTTTTATTTGTTAATTTAAACCACCACCAAAAATCCAGAGCAGTTTTCAGTCAGGAGTTAAGGAGATCAAGTCAGGATACAAAAATGAAAAGAATTTAAATTAATTTTTTTAAATTAAAGAATTTAAAATGTATATCGGAAAAAAATGTAGTATTTTTCCCTTACACATTTGAATAATTATAAAGCTTTTTCAATCCCTAAAGCTTAAAATGTGCATTTAAATAATTTTTTTTGTTCAGAAAAGCGAAAGAGGAAATAATACTAAGGTAGTATATTAAGAAGAATATTCATGAAAGGAAGAAACACAATTTCTTTCATTTCCTTTAGATAAATAAATCTAGTAAGCATTAAACAAAAAATTGATAGTATCGAATACTGTAACCCAAGTCTATATACCCCTATAGAATTATAATCCCGCACATTTCAATCTTAAATCTCAAAATACGAATCTAAATGTCACGATTTGTTGTCTATTTGTATCATAGACTAAATAAAGTCGCAAAAATGTTTTCTGTAACTACCTATTGCATAACCTATTTGTTTTTACCACAGCCCCTTAATCTGTTCCATTTGAGTTTTATTACTTGTGTTACATCTAAGTACCAACGAAGTAACACAAGTTGATGTCACCATAAAACCCACGCTTTTAAAAGCGTGAAAACAGCAAACAATCCTTAATATTGTATTAGTAATTAAACATGTTTTATGTCGTCCATTTCACCACTATGAATTTATCATTCTTTAAAAACTTTGTTTTTATTTTATTTTATTTATTTACAATAATCATTTTTTGTAGGTTAAATCTCATGACGGAATACCAAGGAACTCGTGGCATATAGGCAACGAGTAGAGAGAGAAGAGGGTAAGAATGGAAATAGAGAACTCATTGTATGCAGATATAGCCTACGGACCATCTGCACCTTCCTTAGTTCCTCTAAAAGTTCTTAAGCAACTTCTCCATATAACCCCTTACAAAGGGAAGGCAAGAACTGCGGTCTCCTAAGGGTCAAACTCGGTTTATGGGTTTAAAACAAAGGAAACTACCTTCATTTGAATACCAAAAGGAATGGCCTTCCTATAACAAANATATTTGTATGTTTCTTCTGGGTCTCTTTTTAAGTTAGGTAATAATAATTTAAAACATAAAGATCATCTTTTCAACCTTGCTATACTTCGCCCTTACACCTAGGGCTTCTTCAGGCTCTTTTTTTGTTCCATCATTTAACTATAAAATTTGTCTCTTGAATAAAATTTGTCACTTATAAAATTACAGTCTCCCTCTGAATGTCAAACAGAGGGGATTCATGTTTACGTGTAATTTTATGTGACAAATTTTATGTTACGATAATTATGGAACAAAAAAATAAGAGCCTGAAGAAGTCTAAGGTGTAAGGGCGAATTATAGCAAGGTGGAAAAGAAGATTTTTATTTTTTATATTATTAGTACCTTACTTAAAAACCCTGAAGAGACGTGTTTTGTTTAATTAATTGGTAAACAAAAGGGTTCAAAACTACTTTAGAAAAATTAACGCTCTCATTTTTAAAATAGAAACAGTACCATCTAACTGGACAACACTTATTGATTGGACACAAAAAAAGAATTATAGGGATTGTAGGAACTAATATCAGAAATGTTCATCGTTTCAATAAACGTCGTTTTTATAGGATTTTAGTGGGCCGTTGAAGGGTTTAAAATAACTTATCTTCTCACTTTTCGTTTTACATTTGGCTATATTTCGCCCCTATGTTTATTCGTAAAAACAAAGCTTATAGATGCAATAATAATGATCATAAGTAAAAAATATTTACTTAATCAATTTTAACACCACACTAAACTATTGTAAAATCCTTGTGGCATTAAACCTAAACCGATTTAATTGGTCGTAATCTACCTAGTTTGTTTAAGTGCCTTGACAATAAACTGATCACGTTTGAACAGCATAATTAGTTAGTGTGATCAAAGTTTAAAACAAATGTGTGTGTGTGTGTGTGAGTGTATTAATTGATAGTTATTTTTACATAGATTTAAAAACTAAAATATAAAAAAATATCATTTTTGTTCAATTGTTTATTAAAAAATTGAACTATGAACATGAAGGTACTGAACGTACAGCTTTAGATATTAACTCGTAAGACTAATTAAATGCTCTGCAAAAACTAAAGTTATTTAACATAAATAAAATTGGATAATGTTATATAATTAAAATGTATTGGTGTATTAAGTACACTAGGATTGTGTAAAAATGTTAACAGAAAGAAAAATTTAATTTTGAGCATTGTTGAATTCGCTACTTGAAACATTTTTCAACAGGACTTCTTTCCAACACACCGCACCGCTTCCATTCCAAATAAATGTTAAGTCAGTAGAGAATTGTGCGAGCTAAGTAATCCTATATAACGATGCCATGTTGGAAGCTTGGTAGATGTTTTAAAGGTAAGAGTGAGACTACAGTCTAACATATAACAAGGTAAGGTCTTACCTAAACAGGTTAACTGTTCCGTGTCTCCGTTAATTAATATTTACCTCAAGGGTTTGAATGCGGGGGCTTGCATAGCCAGCAGAGAGGGATTCTAGATCTGGCATCCCTGCCGCCCTGCCAGCAACACAAGACTAAACTACACAGTTTAATTAAACTAATTGCCAACTTAAATATAACATAAACCCCCCAGCTACATTCTAAAACACAAACCCTCAAGCCAACCTTTCGCTTGAATATTTACGAACACCTGGAGAAATAAGAATAAATTCCCAATACTAAGTTTCCAGTTTCAATCTTTTGTTTTCTCTCAACTTTATATTTATTACACATTTGAGACCGTTACACTAAAGATAACTCTACCTCCATATGCAAGCTCAATTTGAAAAACACCACCGTGTGATTAATTAGTCTGATTTGAAAAAATTGTATTTATTGCAGTAACTATTTTAAAAGTTAAAGCTAAGTTGAAAATTAATTTTCAACAAAAATACAAGTTCAGAACTTATCTCTGCCTTATTCATTTTTTAAAATTATAATTGTACTTTTTAGTTTAACTAAATATATATGATTTTTTAGTATAGTATACATTAATAAAGGTAATTAGTATTATCTTTTTGCAGGCTTAAATGTAATTAATTAATGTCGGTTTTTATTTCTAAAACAAAAAAAACAAAAAAAAACGTATAAAATATAACTTAAATGTATAGGAAGATAGGATATCATTCGACTTAAAAAAAAAAAAAATAAATAAAAGGAATAGAGTGTAAACGAAAAGATAAACTCTTGTATATTTAGAGGGATTCATTGATGAATAAAATTGAAATAAAACAAGAGAAGAAGAAACTTACACCCAACAGTATATACGTTTTCTGGATGTGCAGTATAAAGAATTGTGCCACGAAATACTCCCCACCCACCCCAAACCTTCTCTTTAGCGAAACACGATGAAGGAGCAAGAAAAAGAAAGAAAAAAATACAAGTTCGGTAAAATACACTTGCCTTCAACTCGTGATTTATAGTTGGACCTACTTTGAATTGCATGAAATAACTTTTCTCCCTCCGAAAAACTCAGCGGAGAAAAAATCCACCTTTTTCCTTTGCCACAGAGAAAAGTGGGGAAAAGGAGGGGGAGTGGGATTTCCATTTATTTAGGCGCTTTCCTGCCAACTCTTTCCATTTTATAAGCAAGGGAGAAACTAAAGAGAGAGAAAAAAGTATAAGAGCTAAACGACTGGAACCATTACCATCGAAGCTTTCCAAAAACCGAACTATAGTTTAAATAAACCTCCTTACTCAAACCATCTCCCTTCAAAAAGAATCTTACTTCCCTTCTAAACTCCTCTTGCACTTAGTTCTGTCTTTTTTTAAAAAAAAACTTTTTATCAGTTACTTTACCTCCCCTATACTTCTAAAAGGCATGAAGTTTTTTTTGTTTCTTTTTTTCTTTCGTTTAATGAACAGAATAATTCTTTTTCGAAGATCTACGAAAATTTTTCTTAATTCTTAAAACCTCCCTCCGTTTTTTTTAACTTCTTTACCCTTGAGATATTTACTTTTCTTTATTTAACGTATTAATTTGTTTTGAAAAACAATTGAAAGAAAAGAGTGAGGAATAAATTGTAAAAAAAGGGGGAAAAAAACCTCTTTGAAATAAATACGAATACTTAAAAAGAGAGTTTTAAGTAAGTTTAGATTTTTTTATTCGACTTGATTAGAAGAAAAGAAGTAACTTAATGTGCTAGCGTAGGAACACAAAAAACTTTTTATTTCTTCTCTTTCTCTTTTTTCATCAGGGTATACTTTTAATTAACGATAAATCATTTGCTTTAAAATATAAATCGTAGGGGAGAGTGTTTTTTTTTATCTTGGGCCGTTTCATACATGAACATTTTTTCTTACATAATATAAACCGTAAAGCCTATCAAACATACCTATCTAAGCATATAATATGAAATCAATAAAATGTTTTATAAATATATATGATATAAAACCACCAATATTTAATAAATATAATATAGACATAATGTTACAAAATTATCCATAATACGTAATACGAAATGCTCATGAACCTTACCCTATATACAGAGGAAAGATGGAATAATAAAAGGATTATTATAACCCCAAAATATTGCCTAAGGATTGAAACATATTTAAAGTGTAAAAGGTAAAAAAATATGTTTTATATTAATTTCCATGAATTCCAGCGTGGGCATCGAATGTATCTAACCACTATTCTCTTCTTCCGACTTCTTCTTATATCATATTATATTAACCATATTTGCCATAAACATGTCTGCGAATAATATAACACTCTTATTCATTAAACAAAAACACTGCAATATTTGTATGTTTCTTCTGGGTCTCTTTTTAAGTTAGGTAATAATAATTTAAAACATAAAGATCATCTTTTCAACCTTGCTATACTTCGCCCTTACACCTAGGGCTTCTTCAGGCTCTTTTTTTGTTCCATCATTTAACTATAAAATTTGTCTCTTGAATAAAATTTGTCACTTATAAAATTACAGTCTCCCTCTGAATGTCAAACAGAGGGGATTCATGTTTACGTGTAATTTTATGTGACAAATTTTATGTTACGATAATTATGGAACAAAAAAATAAGAGCCTGAAGAAGTCTAAGGTGTAAGGGCGAATTATAGCAAGGTGGAAAAGAAGATTTTTATTTTTTATATTATTAGTACCTTACTTAAAAACCCTGAAGAGACGTGTTTTGTTTAATTAATTGGTAAACAAAAGGGTTCAAAACTACTTTAGAAAAATTAACGCTCTCATTTTTAAAATAGAAACAGTACCATCTAACTGGACAACACTTATTGATTGGACACAAAAAAAGAATTATAGGGATTGTAGGAACTAATATCAGAAATGTTCATCGTTTCAATAAACGTCGTTTTTATAGGATTTTAGTGGGCCGTTGAAGGGTTTAAAATAACTTATCTTCTCACTTTTCGTTTTACATTTGGCTATATTTCGCCCCTATGTTTATTCGTAAAAACAAAGCTTATAGATGCAATAATAATGATCATAAGTAAAAAATATTTACTTAATCAATTTTAACACCACACTAAACTATTGTAAAATCCTTGTGGCATTAAACCTAAACCGATTTAATTGGTCGTAATCTACCTAGTTTGTTTAAGTGCCTTGACAATAAACTGATCACGTTTGAACAGCATAATTAGTTAGTGTGATCAAAGTTTAAAACAAATTCAGAATAGAAACCTCTTATTATGATTCTAGGAAAATAACCTTCTTTATAGCTAATATATATATATAACTTCTTTTTAATATTTAAATATAAATATGTATCTAAACGGAACAATATAGTTAAAAATATAGGGAGAGGGTTAAATTGAAAGGCACGAATAAGGGTAATCTTTAATTTTTACGATAAAAAATTAAATTGGCCCCGAAGTAATTCAAAGTTCGTGTCGTCGCCTTTAATTTACTTCTATTGTAGAAGAAAGGTGTGCCTGGACGCAACATTTTGTCCCCCTCCTAATTCATAATTGAACTTCCTGCATTTAAATAATAATTTCAAAATGGACGATTTTTT
>KZ651109.1:1292133-1304011 GCA_001010745.2 Gerris buenoi
CCATGTTATGAATAAGAGTTTTCTCAATACAAAAATGTAGATCAATTTCCATTCTGGCGTTAGACCTACCCGAATATTTAAGATAATTATAACCTAATATGTCGCTTACCACCTGCAATAGTGCGGCAAAAAAAAAATACGACATCAACTAATGTTTTGACTTTCTTATATTTTTTTGGTATTTTTTATGGGTTCACTTCAAATCTCTGAACAATGGTGAGTAGAAAAGTAAAGTATGTCGAGATGAAAAAGCTTTGATAATAATATGAGACCATCTGGGGGATAAATTTAATTAATATTTCTAATGCACTTTATTTTCTGTAACTATATTTTTTACCCAAATTAAAAGTATTAAAAGGGTATGGAACTCAACAATAGAAACTGAAAGAGAATAAAGAGTAATAAGAATAAATATATTATACAACGACGAAAAACCTCTATTTGTGAGAGTAGCTGAGACGATAAGAAAACTAAAGAAATTGGTTTAGTCTAAGTAACCATAAACGCAATACCCAAAATGAAAATTCCCTGGAATATATGTAACAATATATACATAAAAGAAACCTTAGGATTGATCTAAAAGGGAGGAATTGGTTTAGCAAGGTGATTTAGGTAGAGGGAACACTTCGCCTTTACTTGTGGTGAATAGGCAGTGAGGGTAATATGTGTATAGATAGATATACATTACTTAAGATATAAATTGGATCAAGGAACCCCTACCCTAGCTCGTAAATCCAATCCCTAAGGGAACCAATAATATATAAACCCATATACTGCCTATAATCAATCAATATTCCTTCTTCTATTTCCTGATGGATTTCCCCAATATTAGGCAAAGGACAAGTTATATAAGGGATGTAAATATAATTGAAAATACGGTGCAAAGGGACGAGGAAAATAATAAAAAATATAAATACAAAGGTAAAAGTACATAACATGCATTTACTTAATGAAACTTGTAAATATAACATCTGCATAAAATAAATCAAATCAAACATCAGAATAAGAATGCAATTTAAGAAAAAAAGAAAGAATTAAATAATTCAGAACGAGTTTACTATTAAAAATAGAATTATTAATTTTTAACTAGAATAATCGAGAGGAGGAATAGGACTCACGAAAATATATGCGTGTTTGTAAACGCAAGAGTGCTTCAGACGTTAAAAAACAAAATGCAGACAAGAATTAAAACCCACTCAAATTCTTTCAGGAAACCAGTTAGGTCAATTAACTTTTTTATAAAAGACAAAGAAATATGTATAATTGAGTTAAATGTATAGGACAAGTATAGAATATTAAAAGAAAAGATTTAATATTAATAAAAATATATGTAGAAAAGTAAACAATGCGTAAACACTAATAGATTGTTTAATAGAAACTATACTTGTATATTGTATAAGTTTATACTTCACAAACTTTCCAAAAAAAAGCTTTCTTACAATTAAGCAAAGCGTTGGATTCAGTAGCCTAGATTAAATTCAAACAGAATATATTTTTTTTTGAAAAATTGTAAACTTTATTAATATTTTTGTTATATTTTTCAAATTCAGTACACAGTTTTGGGTGTTTTAACCTTTTCACTTTTTACGTGGTTTTGACGAATCATCGGCTAATTTTATCGAATAAGTCCACTTTCAAGAGCAACACTATTAAAAATAAAAAGTAATATTTTCCCCAAACTTAATTTAATGAATAACTGAAAGTAATGTCTACTGATAATAATATTGCGGCAGATTTGAACAAAATTCGGGACACGAGTGCATCTCAGCATTTTTGACAAGTGAACAGTTTTTGTAAATAAACCGCCGACATGGCGGACGGCTGAAACAAAAGGTTTTTGTCAGCATGACATGTTATATACATTATAGTTTTAAAGATCTTAAGTACAGAGAAAAATATGTTATTTTTTTTTTACAAATTTTCATTCTTTGCTAGCATTTTGAAAACAAATATGGCCAAATGTGGGGGTATTGAAAAATAAGTTTATGCTTATATTGAATGTTTCATATTATTAAAACTCTAGATTTATTTATTTTATTTATTTTTTTATACTCCTCATCCCTAGTTTTTATCATTAGTTCCCTAATTTTTATCATTTATTTTTGATAAAAAGTGTATAAAAAAGGATTTAATCGACGTCTAATAAAATTAATATCTTTAAACCTAAATTTCTAAAGAAAATTTAAGGACATATTAATAAATATGGTCCTTACTAATTGCTAAATATCAATAGAAAATAAAAATGAGATAAAGAAAAGAAATGTTGTATATTTTTTATATAAATAAAATATCCCATTTAAATGTTTTCCTAAAACTGAACTTTAACCTTCCTCTTAAGAATACTGCGGATTGAAATCTCCGTGCGATGACAACATTAATTATCAAACAACCGATAAAAAAAGAAATAAAGAAAAAAAACGAAGTTATTAAAGTCGAAAAGATATATAATTTTTACTCATATATAATTTTTTAATCTTTTATTTATTCAAATACGAGAAACAGTACAAGGATATATTTTAGAAGATAATCCTTCCTCGAAAAAAAGGTATCGGTTCAAAAAAAAAAACTGTTATTTATTACACTACCAAAAAAAGTTCGCCATCTTTCACCTGAACTATAAAGTCAGATTGATATCTCAATAACTACTTTTAGAAAGAAAACCGAACCGTTTTGTCTGTTAAAATAACAGACAACGAAAGGCCACGTTTAAAAAAAATGTATATATTTAGTTGGTCCTTCGTTGACCGATGTCTTGCATGTATCCCTTTATTAAGTAAGGAGAAAGCTCTTTAACTTTTTTTTATACCTTGTTTCTTGATTGACAGGTGCAAGAAAGACGTGGGTGAAAGCGCGCTGTTTTTTATTATTTTAAAAAAAAAAAAAAAAAAAAAAAAAAAGCCTACACCTTTTACCTTTTTAGCAAGAAAAGAAAGGAAAGAAATAAAAAAGGGAATAGTACTGCAAGCTTCCTTAGAAACGTACAGAGGAGAAAAGAAGAAGAGAGAGTTAAAAAAAAAAAAATCAAACATTGAGCGGACATAAAAGGTTTAAAAAAACTTCTTTTTTAAAAAAGCCAAACAATACGAAATGACAAAAAGACTTTTTTTAGTGGTCGCACAAAAAAACACACTAACCTTATTTACCCCTACCCTCTAAACAGAATTGGGAAGTTTTCATTACTTTATTTTTGGTTAAAAAAAAAAATGTGAAAGCTAAAGTTTGCTCATTATGAAAACTAACGGTACTTTTTGGATCGAAAGGTTTCATTGAATGAAGGTAAGAAAAAAAGGTTTTAGGACAATATGAAGATAAAACACATTAGAGGAATCTAATGGAAAGATACGTGACTATTGTGAAAATTATAGGTTTTAGTTTGGCGTTTTCACTATTTTAAATAGAACAACTTAATTTGCTAATATACCTACAGATTTGGATGGAAGAAAGTAAACTTGTGTCTTGCAAATAAAGGGCGTTTAACCTTTCTTATTTTATCCTAAAATTGTCCGTTCATTTGTCTGTAAATCGGCTATTATTTCGATTAAATACAAAATTAGGTTGGAAAAAATGTTCAATTGTCAATGAAACTGAGGTCTCAAATAAGAACGAAATCCCATTTCACAGTCTTAGGTTTCAATCGATTAAATAATAAGGATGTATAAATCGTTTATGACGAAAGAGTTCTTTCAAGGACATCCTTAAGTTTTACTAGTAAATGAAGGGGTACAAGGTATAAGTGACATTATTGATGAAATAAAGGTTAGTGCAGAAATGGATAGTTCATACGAAATTTTAAAGGTAAAGAGATTCAAGTGAAATTCTACCACGTGCACTGATAGAGTGGCACTAAGATACTTTGATAAGTGGCCTTTTAACATTATATTTTGATTTCTCAAAATTGACCAAATACCACTTGTATATCCACCTTCTCATTCACTCAAATCTTCTTATCTATAATGTAAGACATTTCTAAGATGAAACTATTTCATTTCTTAAAAGCGCACAAGTTTTTTGTTTAATAAATAAATTGTTAAGGCGTGAATTCTCGTTGTTTTTACACAAAATGGCACCGAAAATTAAAAACTTTTCCTAATTGGTATAGGTATATATTTGTAATCTACTCTATAATCTATATTTTATAATATACTCTTCAATACCTTTCATTTGATACCCCACACAAAATTTAAAAAAAAAAAAAAAAAATCACGTGACGTGAATTATTCGTTGTCAGACGCTGACAAATGATAGAGTTGGCGCAACTCTATCATTTGTTTTTTCTCTAATGTTGATTTTGTTCTCCATGACCGATATCGGTATTTTTCATTGGTCACCTTATCTGAAGTGGCGCATACATCCGCCATTTTGAATTTGAACAGCTGATAATTTTGAGTTCGCTATATTTTTCCTGTGTGCGCGTCAAAACAACATTTTATACTGGAAAGTTTCGTGTTTTTCTCTCTTGTGGTTCAAAAGTTATTGGAACCGTACAGTGACAGACAGACACAGGAACGAAACTATAAGGGATTCTTTTTTTTTGGTTTTACCAACGAAACCCTAAAAAGGAATGAGTATAGGTACTCTATAAAATGAAATGCTGCATATTTTTTTCTAGATAAAGAATTCATAACAAGCTAGAATAACAGAACAATATGAGTGGACCATCTAATTATATGTTCCGTTACTTTTTAACGAGACTTTTTTAAAAAGTACATCTTTAAGAATACGATCAAAGAGTATTAAACTTGTTTAATAAGGTACAATGTTAGATAATCATTCACACTACGTATAATAATGCTCAAAATGTTTTCCAATTTACTGTAACAACGCTAAAAGATTAGTCATTTAACAAAAATACTTCGGATGGTGTGACGGTTAAATTCACCGTCGCTATTGTGTTTTTTTATATTTCCGTACAAATCCAATATCGGTTATTGGATGGTGAAAGCATCAAATCACGATATCGAGTTTAATAAAGCAAATGCGGTGAGTTAATCAATGTAATTTCAATATCTTCCAGACACGATGACGAAATAAAAGGCACGATACTCATGTTAAAATCTTTTTCAATATAACCTTAATACATAAAGCGAAAATTAAAGTTACTATACTTAAAATAAATAAAAAGTCATACATAAAATTTAAGAAAATAGTGCCGTATGAAATATAACAATTATAACTTTCTCAAGTAGATATTGATACTGCATTCAAATTCTATAATACCTACCTCATTTTAAACATTATAACATGTAATTATGTTACTTATTGTTTTCGACTTTTAAACTAGATTTTTCACGGGAAAACGACTTATATCTTTAGATTCGAATTTAAATCGTCTGAATCGTTTTCGAGTACTTTTTGGGGGTATCATAACATATTATTTATGAAAATTTCCCCAACTTAGAGAGGAGAGTTACCTTATCGAAGAGTGTTAGTTCTTAAAGTAGCATATTCGAGGAGTCGGTTATCGATACTCGAAATATATTGTTTTATAAATCATTAATATTAACAAATTTTATTGATAAATCCTTAAATACTTCCGTATTTAAGTAGTATTCTGTAAACTCCATATGAAAAACTCAGTAAAATAATCTAAATAATTGAATATTTTATTAAACATTTAAAATGTAAAATGAAATTTGTATTAAAAAAAGTCAAGACCCTCATTAAGGTTATTTATGTGTAGAAACAATGCGATTTCAACTCATAACATCTGTATCATTCTAATAATACAGTAAGCATGTTATTTTATTAAAACTTTAGAAGCAAGTCGAGTGGGTAGTTCAGGTGTCTTTGGGTACACATTTAGAGCTAAAAGCAATAAGTCAGTCTTAATAGGGATATAAAGTAAATTTAGTAGGGTTGGCTCTAACTGTCAGGGAAACGGCCCATTAATGTCTCCTTAAATGACCCATTACAACCCTAAATCTATCTTGGTAAATCTTTCGCTCCTATTCCCATTTCCATTCTCTTTCCAAAGACCCACCCGCTAAAATTAAAAAAAAAATAAAATTTAGTGTTCCCTCATAAATTTAAAGGAAATTTGTAAAGAAAATTATAAGCCATAGACTCAATATATTTTAGATATTCACTATGGAAAAACCATTTGATTTTTTGTCTTCGTAAAAAGATTACCATAATAATTTTAATAACACTTAAAACCGTCTTCTGATGAAATTGCTTACTTAAATAATTAACTAAAAAAAAAAAAAAAAAACTAAGGAAGATAATTATCCTCATTTTCTATTGTCTTATACCTTAATACGAGTAATAAAATAATTGAAAAATAATTTTTAAAAAAACCATCACCATCATATTAATGTAACAATTAAATCATTAAAAAAATCGTATAACAATTAAATCATTAAAAAAATAAAAATAATTTTCTATGCTCATATAGAAACGCATTTTGTATTATTAAATTATTCCCAATATTGTTGTAACTATAGTAATGATATTGTGGTAGCATAATAATAAAAATAATTAATTATTACTAATGATTACTATACAATAGAAAATAACTTTTATGACACAGTGTGAAAGTATAATTAAAACGATTTTACTCATTCTTTTAAATTGTGCAAATTAATTGTTTTGTTTTATATTACTTTGTATAAAAATAATGATGAAGATAAAGACAGATAACTAATCTTTGAATTATACTTTGTAGCTATAAACTGCATTCAGAGCTACTATTTCCATTAGCAATTTCAATTACTTATTTCATTTTGTAGTTGAAATGTTCTAAAATGTGTAGGAGTTGGATAAATGATAAGCTGTATTTTATGTGAGGAAGGATAGCGCAAACTCTTAACCAACTTTTGACTAACTTAAAATTAATAGGTAAAGATAAAAACTAATGAATAGACCTTTTTTAATAATTGCCGACAAAAGCAATTGTAATTTTTTTGAAACTGATGAGTTCATAGGAAAATCCCGCAATATATATATATATATNTTCTAATTATTTTAAAACATCTCTAGAGATCTAGTGTTTCAAAAATCACAATTCATCGCATTAAATTATGTTACAAAGGAGTAAAAGTCTTAAGATAAAGAGAGTAACGGTACCGTGAGTGACCTCATAAATAGGTAACCTGAAGAAGTGAGGGTTGGTAAAGCGAAGCAGCTTTACGATACACCATATATATATATATATATCTTCGATTCAGTACAATCCTTTAGTAAATTGAACACTTAAGTGAATATAATTATTTTAATGCCAGCCTCCATGAGAACAAAAAAGTAGAATAAGAAGGTATGAACATAACTAATGGTTGAAAAATTTAAATCTACAAATTAATAAATTTTAATTTTTAAACCTAATATCCCTTCATAGATAGCAAATTACTAAGAATTAATTACTTGAGGTCACCACGTTAAAAGGATTCAAATATTAATTTTAAATCTAAATCCAATTGCAAAAGATGAAAAAAAAGATTAAATCCGTTAAAAATGAAAATCTGTTGTGTAAGCGCGTCGTGCAACTCTTCTTCTTTTATACCTTTTCTACAAGCTAAAATAGGTAATAATACTTAATTTATTTGAAAATACATAATTACGTTTTATTTATTTTCACGTTTATTTATTTAAGAAACAAATCGCAAAAGAAAGTAAATAAAAAAAACTTGGCATTTACAGCTTTTTAAACAGTATATTAAATTAAATTCCTTCTTTATTCTCCCTTTTATTTTCATTTAGATCGTAGAATGAAAGAGAAACGAAAAGAGTAATAACACTAAAAAACTACTTAAATTCCTTAAAGGAAAATGAAAGTTTAATAAAATTCCTTAAAGGAAAATGAAAGTTTAATATTATTCCTTGTTATTACAATTTTTATGAAGCGTAGAAAGATGGAAGAGAAGCAATAAGCAATAAAATAAAATACTTAATGAATTCAGGACAAAAAAATAACAGCTAAAAACATTGTTGATTGTGGGATATGTTAAAATGTTTATAGGGTCATAAAGTTTATGGCTACCTTCCAAGAGCTATAAAGAAGACGCTCACGCTCAATCCAGTCCAGATTATACCATCTGGGCTAATAAGGAAATACCTAAGAGGGGAATCTGCATTAACAATCTTTTGACTTCTTTAAACTAACTCGGACTACAGTTTTTTCCTTTAGCACCATTCTTTTAAATGGCTTTAATAAAATGCTATAATGTGTGAACATCTTATCCTTTATATTATTGAGTAGGTTAAGGTTTTCATTTTTCTTTCTTTTTATTATATTCAAATAGTCAGCTAGTTGCATTAAATAAACCAGTATTTACCGTATGTTTGTAACAACTATTTATTTATTTAATAATTAATATAAAAATACCATTTCAAAAAACTGGTCCTTATTTTCAACGATTTTTATTTTTATTTTTTTATTTTTTTATTTTTTTTTGTATTCTTCACCTAAATTGTTTCTATGTGCGAAATTTGGGGAAGATTGAAAGAAGGGAAGTGGTTCAAAATAGGGGTAACGAGAACGTGCTATGAAACTTATAAAGCAAAGTAATATAAGACCAGTAGAGGCTATTTTTAAGTATGTATAGATAAAAAATGAATATATTGCAATATTCAAAACACCAATGCGATAAGAACAATATTTTCTATAATGATTAAAGGTGACTTAAAAAGTAATAATTTGATTATATACGTATAATGTACTATTTAGTTTCTTATACAAATTATAAAAAAAAAAATATATGTATAAATACTTTGAATCTGCCAGTCACAAAAAAAAAAATTATGTATTTAAAAACGAATTTTAACTACGAACCACTTACGGAATCTAGATATCTGCTAAAGTAAGCATTTTTTTAAGCTATTTAACGAAATTGATTACATTCACGGAAGACGATTATGAATAAAAGACAACAAATATAAAAAAAGTGACAGACTTAATTAAGAAATACATTCTAATTATTTTAAAACATCTCTAGAGATCTAGTGTTTCAAAAATCACAATTCATCGCATTAAATTATGTTACAAAGGAGTAAAAGTCTTAAGATAAAGAGAGTAACGGTACCGTGAGTGACCTCATAAATAGGTAACCTGAAGAAGTGAGGGTTGGTAAAGCGAAGCAGCTTTACGATACACCGGTGCCACGTAAATCCAGCAGCGTTACCTTATACGCTCACCAGCCCTATATTCTCTAATTATATAATTAAAACTTGATAACAAATTTGAGAGGAAAGGGTTGGAGGTTCTGTCTTGACAAGGCTACCCCATCTGGGAGCGTCATCAATCTCCCTTTATGAACCCTTTTGCCTTCTTATTGCGCTTCTCTCTCCACCATCTTGAATATATTAGACCTTCCTTTAAGCTTCTAAGATTTTAATAATGTCTTCTCCAACAGCCTTAGCAAGCCTTTATTTATTGCTCTGAATCTCCTTGAAAGGGTTCTAAACTGAAATAATATATATATACAAATATACATATAAACAATATTGTTCCAACGTTATTTAAATGATTCCTTGATAATACTAATTAATATGCAAGAGCCAAATAGATTGTTTCAAAGGAATAATCTAAGTTGAAAACGTTAGTTTAGACTATTTTGCTAAATGTTTCTAATTAATATAGTACCGATTTAAAATCACAATTACTATTCTTACAATAACATGATTATGTGTTCGGTAAAACCTAAATTACAGTTAGCTTCCTAAAAGTAAATAACAGCATCATATACATCTAATTCTTAAAAAACACATATCATTTATTAATACCTTATTATCCTGAGGGGGGGGGGTCGTTAATGTTGATAGATTTGGCCTTTAACATAGCTTATAAAAACCGATATGTTAAACAGACAATATTAAAAAAATGTACGAACGTTCCGAGTAAATTATAAAAATGAATTAATCAAGATCTACAGTATTCATATAATATGAAATATCGTTTACGTTATTCAACATTAACCTTATAGGTACATTCGATTTCCATGAATGCAATAAAACGCATTTTGCATCGTTTACAACATATGTTGATTATTTCGAAATATAAAAAGACGAAAACTAAATACGAGCGACAATAAATTGATAACATCGTTACATTTTATGTTTTACACCGCGTAAAATGGTATTTTCATGTATCTGACGTGGACTGAAGGTTATATCCAAAAATAAGTATGAAACAATATGCTTGTAAAAGAGTGTTAAAATATCTTTTTTAACCCTATTTTAACGTTTAGAAATAATTACAGTCAGTTTACGAGTTATGGAAAGGATATCTAACTAAAAAAATATATAATTTTTACCCATATGGTTGCAGACTTTTGGGTAATACCTACTCCAAAGCCAAGTTGCAAAATCTATTTAACCCAGAGATGTGACATGTAGGTTAGAGGGTTGATTATATCCTATAGCCACTCTAAGCTCTCCCCCGGCTATGAAAGTCTAGGCAGACTGTTGCACTCTCTCCAAGAGAGGACCTCTGGTGTTCGAGGGTGAAAACACCCTTTCCTGAAACGGCACCCTTCTCTTATTTCCTCGAAAGCCCTACGTTTAGAGTTCATAGTTAAACAACTCTGATTTTGGTTAATTTGACTTTATCTTTCGTTTCTACAGATTTAGAGATGAGATTTCTTTAACGTATTCACACATTTCTCTAAGTAATATAAATTAACTGAAATGTGGGTTAACACCACTAATTAAAACATTTACAAATAATGATTGATATCAATGCAACCTAATCACAAATCAAGCAGGCAACAACAATAAATCGGAAAACAAATATAAAGGAATTGCTAATTTTTATTATCTGTGACAGCTTATTTAACATGCGCGGGTGCCAGAATTAATCTGTTCGTTTTTTTTTTTTAAATAATTATAATAATTATAGTAGGTATAGTAACTATTACAATCAACGCGTTCCATTTGAAACTCTGTAAAACTAACTTGAATAATTTAAAAATAAAAAAATAGGGCGGTTATAAACTGCGAGGGAACCAATTAACAAATTAAGTCTAAATTGCTGGAAGATGCTTCCAGCAGTGGAAGCGAAACGTCGGACTTCAACCCCTTCGTGACGCAGATTTCACCGGAAAACCAAGCTGTTTATTATAAATTAAGTCTAATTAAATTAATGCTCTTAGATTTCTTAAGAACAGTTACTTTAAAAACCTAATATGTGAAAATCATAAAATAACTTAATTGATATGCTCGATTAACTATAGTTTACTAGAAATTAAAAGAAATTGTATCGTATCATTATTTATAATTTTAATAACATTTGACTGGCAATTTCAAAATTTGAGTAGGTATATTCTACAAATTAGGAATAATAAAAAGTGCAGTTAATTAATGGTGTGTAACTATAGTCTAAATTAAGTATATACTATTATAAAACGTGGGTCATTTATTTAGTAAAAATTTTTTAAAAATCTAAGTATTGAGTTTGCGTTTAACTTCGGTAGGGGAGGAAAGAAGTATGGAGGAGTGGGGGCGCAGGACTAAGCTAGGCCACGCCCAGCGTTCACTGCTGATTCCTATGGAAGTAAAATAATAATAGTTCTTTACCTATCCCCTCCCCTTTTCATGGTAATATAATTATAATATCGCTATCAACCAATTATCTCGTAATTTTTTTGTTTTTTCTTATCCATATATATATATCACAATTACTATTCTTACAATAACATGATTATGTGTTCGGTAAAACCTAAATTACAGTTAGCTTCCTAAAAGTAAATAACAGCATCATATACATCTAATTCTTAAAAAACACATATCATTTATTAATACCTTATTATCCTGAGGGGGGGGGGTCGTTAATGTTGATAGATTTGGCCTTTAACATAGCTTATAAAAACCGATATGTTAAACAGACAATATTAAAAAAATGTACGAACGTTCCGAGTAAATTATAAAAATGAATTAATCAAGATCT
>KZ651109.1:1304297-1317949 GCA_001010745.2 Gerris buenoi
ATAACAAAATTATATTATAAACAAATACACATTGGTATTATGTTGATATTAACAAACTATATTCTTATCTTTCTACTTTACGTTAATCCCTAATGATAAGTTATTTAATTAATTGAAAATTATAATAATAATTTCTTAGTACATTATATTTTCCATAACCGCTATATGTATATTTATGCATGTGTGTGTGTGTGAGTGTGTTTGTGTGTGAGTGTGTTTGTGTGTGCGTGTGTGGGTATTACCTTCACATTATATTTTTTAATTTGTCTTACATATTCTTTCATAAAAAAATGCGTA
Organism: Gerris buenoi; assembly: GCA_001010745.2. NCBI lineage: Eukaryota > Metazoa > Arthropoda > Insecta > Hemiptera > Gerridae > Gerris > Gerris buenoi. The sequence goes on from KZ651109.1 coordinate 1,304,595, forward strand.
TAGTACAAGAGATTTACAACATTATAATAAATTATATTGGTACATACCTATATTATTTTTTTTTAAAAAAAAGAAAGAAAAGAGAATGACGAAGAAAATGTAATACCAAGAAATGTATTAAATGTCCGATTGAATTAAATTTTAGCGCACCAAATAAATTTTTGTTTATTAATTAATAGAATTGAATGGACCTGATTAATATATAAACATATATTTATAATGTTTGAGAACAAAAAATACAAGTATAATTTAAATTATAAATTACACTTAGTTAAAGTTAGTATACAGATAAACCATAGATAAATTAATATACCTTCCTAGTTTTTTTTTTTTTAAGTCTTTCATTTAAACCTTATTCTTTACGACTCAGAAGCTATTATTCATGGAAAATACGAAAAAAGCATAAATACATAGGATCCGGCATTAAATCACAGTTTTCACTTAAAAAAGTTTCCTCTCCGAGAACCCCCACTGCGGAGTAAAGATTAATTCCAAACTTTGTCTGAGACTGTAAATCAACCGGGGAGAGATGGGAGAAAAATTATGAAAGTTGTTTGGGATTTGTTTGGTAAGAGAAAAAAAGAAATGCAAAAAGTTTCAGAGGGGGCCTTTTTTGCGGAGCCCGCATCAGGCAAATATTACTTCATAAAGCAACCTAGTAAATCTCATTGAGTCAATAACCGACAACAAGCACACTCTTTCTTCAAATATTAAGAAAAAGTGTAAAAAATAACACAGGTTTGAAAGTTAAAAATGTTTCAAATTGGAAACCGCTATAAGGAAATAAATATCAAGTCAAAAAAAATGAACATTTTATCCTTTACTTTTGTAGTTATTGAAAAATAATTTTTATAATATGCACTATAATATTTATATATTTTTTGGGTCTATTAAGAGTACCTATCGGGCTTCTTCAGCCTACTTCTATGCGTCGGTACTATTTATTTTTTCAGTTACATAGATATGACTTATTTAAAATATATTTTTAGACAGAAATACATTTCAGATATCAGAGAACATTTTTGGTGTTTGTCTGGCGGTCTGGTTGGTGTGTCTATCGCTCAATTTTCGCGAACCAGTATATTATCTTAAAAAAGTACTCGTCCGATTTTTATGACTGTCTATCACTCAATTTTCGCGAACATTGCGAAAAGTACTCGTCCAATTTTTATGAAATTTGGATGGTAGGTCATAATTAGCCTCTTGTTTCAAATAAGTTTCAACCTTCTGTGACTATTTTCTCTACCCCATGCACACATGCATACATTTATATGCACTTATATCTTCAAAAGTACCTACTCATTGTTTATATGAAATATAGATGGTTTGTCAAAAGCCCGCAGGTAGCACCAGATTAATATCAACCGTCTTTAAATTTTGCTAAATTAATACTTTAATTCTAGTAAAAAATCAAAAATCAAAACAATATTGACAGATTTAAAAAACAGGGAAAATTCAATTTGAATATAATAGGTTGAAAAAGCATTAACTCATATTAAAGTATACGAAATAGTTGCGAAGAAACTTTGTGTTACGCAAATTGGAAGACTAGAAGCGTGAAAGGTAATATATTTGTAACAAAATCACAAATACTGATATTTGTATTTTATTTTTTAATTTATATATATANTTCTTTTTCTTTTATTAAATATCTTCGCAGCAGTTTTGCTGTTTCTGATCTCGTAGAGGTCATAAATTGTCAAGATGTAGGATGTGTGGGGATTTGGACGGTATTGCTTGAAGTGATGGATGCCAAAGGACATTTCTAAACTTGGCGCAGAACGAATGTATTCCAGCCTTGAATGAATCATAACGCTCTTTCCATTATTTTCAAATCGATTGTTTTTTAAATAAGTCAGAAGGGGAAGAATCGTCACAGAACTATCCTTCGAATAAAATTATACAAAAATAAATAAACCACTTTAAAGAAACAAACCATTTATACATAAGAAGGGCTATTGTTTTTATATATATATATATTTGCATTTTTAACGAATTCATACTTATATTTATATATCTGTGTGTGTGTAAGTAAGTAAGTATATAAAGTAGAAAAATCGAGATTTCTAGATCAAGGTCTAAAAACAAGATTTAGTTTCTCTCGTTCCACATATACCAGTTAGTTAAAAAAAGAAATAAATACAAATAAAAAAAGGAAGAAGAATTACAGGTCGTGTCTCGTTTGTTGAGGATATTGTTGAATGAAAAAACAACGACAAGCCTTTAATATACGGTTCTGAAATATATTATTCTCTCATGTTAATGTTGTTGGCTTTATTTATTTATTTATTTTATTTTTATTTTTTTTTAGTTTGAAACAATTTGTTTAGTATTTTCCTAGCTGGGTAGTGTAAAGGCAGTGAAGGGGGATGTAGATGTAAAGGCGGTAGAGACATGAGGTCTGTACTACGTTACTCTCTCTCCCCTTCTCTAATGAAATGGCACCTGGCCAGCAAAACCAGTGAAAAACCTAAAGCTACCTTCTCCTACGTCTTCTAAACCAAAACCTTACCTTCCTATCAAACATTTTCCCTTTTTACCACTATCGAGCATGAAAAACACACATGAGAAATATCTGGAGAGGAAAAGAGAGGGTGAAAAGAATCGGCTTTAAATCAACAAATAAATAGAAGAGAACAAGTTTCTTTTCCAATCGTTTTTATCTTTTTACACGATTTTCTTACCTGGCATCTATTATGAATTTTTGTCCACACTATTATTTTTATTTTTATCTTTTAAAAAAAAAGAGAAAAATTGCTAATATTCCAGTTAGTTTATTAAATTTAAACGTGCTTAATGACCTAAGACCTAAATAATACAAAATTGCACCATTCCCTTATTATAAAGACATAGATATATTATTGGAATAATAATAAGAGACATCAATTCACCTAATTGATATAATTAATATTTTATTCATAATTATTTTGAGACATTTCGTTGACCTATTATATAGAGTGGATGAAATGAATTAATATAGAGTATAAATCTGGTCGAAAAAATACAATTCAAAATAGTTTTATTATTATATTCTTCATCTTATAGAAATTTCAAATTTAACTTACCTGTCATTTTTAATTATAATTCAGTTTTAATTAAATGCATGATTTTTTTTTTTTTTTTAATGATTTTTTTAGGTAGTCTGAATTAAATTAACAATATTTTTTTAATTCATATAGTTACAATGACTAATAATTGCTATGACACATTAGAAGGGGAAGGTAAAATTAAAGTCAGTTGCGTAACTAAACAAAAATAAAAAGTTGAGAATTTATATGTGTCGCTTGTTGGGAGTATATTTATTTACAGTGTAGCAAGCTAATCCACGAGATACACTCCCCAAGTGTATTGAAGGGGATTAGCTTCAGTATAAGGCAGTGAAATTAGACTGGGTTTTTCAGTAAGTCCCTAGAGTACAGCGTGAAATGAACCCCTCCAAACTAGAGTGATGTATTTTTCTTGCCAGCGAATGAAGAAACGACAAACGGACTCCGGGGAATTGGATCGGTTAGAAGCATTTGCTTATTTAGTGCTACACGGTAGAGAGGGGTCCAGCTAGCGTTAATTCTTCGGGTCAATGATCAGGATCCTCGATTATATTCGGTAGCAGCAGTGGTAGTTTTATTTGATGTGGAACTTGGCGAGGGTTGGAATTTCTGCTGGACCAATATATATGACGACGATTAGCTTCTCCCCAGAGTCGATTTGTCCAAAGCTTGGTCACCTAAAGTAGGAAACACCTCAAGTCAACTAACATGCTTCGATAAATAACTTATTTATTACTAAAATCGAGAGACAATATATACTACATATCTCACAAGTTTTACGGCAAGATCTGTCTGTTTTATTAAATCTCACCGCAGCTTCATTATTGTTTGTATTTGAAAAAAGAGCTCTGGTTGCGAAAAGGTACTAACAAGTTTTGAAAAATTAGGCGTAAAAGGAAGTTCCTGCTTAATTGGACACAATATATATTATAAACATAGGCACTCAAAGTAAATACTACCCAATTAGCCCACAATTTGCTAGAAGGGAAAAAGGCTCATAAATAAATTTTAAATACTCATTTAATACAATTTTAACAAGATGAATGGTTAGGAATATTTAAGATATATATATTATATATGAACGTTGCTTAGATTGCACTAATTGACAGTTCCTTATTTCATGTTTTCCAACTATTTATGTGACAACAAAATCAAGGTTAAGGGTCGACGATGCACATATGTTAGTAATAAAGTAAATAAATAAACTTAAAGAGTATATATCTTCAACTTCTAATTGTACTTTTTTTGAGACAGTCTTAAAGTTATATGTAACTTATTTATTTTAAAATAAAAATGGTACCTAATGAATAATAATGTGGTGCCTAATGGTACTAATGAATCGAATATTTTATATTTTATTTAACGAGATATTAACAAATTTCTCAAAATAATAAAATTCTATTAATTTCTCTTCAAACCAAACTACTAAAGAACTAAATCCAGAGAATAATGATCTGATAATAATATTACAATGAATATTTTGTTATAATCTATCCTTATGAAATATTGAATATTTGTTTATTTCCAACACTGCGGTTCAGTAAAGATGTAAGGTAATATGATATGGCTCATCAACAAATATAAAGTTAATTTAAACAAACTAAACGAAGAAAACAGAGCAGCGTGTTTCTTCCTCAAAGAAGTTCCAACCCAATCATGAAAGAAATAAAATATAAGATTGTACCACATCCCACATGTTATATAATTCAAATATAAAGGAAAGCATTTTTAATAAAAATATAATGCGAGGGGACAACAAATAAATTTCCACTTCCCAGAAGCATGTATACAGTCGAATTGCAGAAAATAAGAGAAGCACGTACAACGGGCATATACTGGCGTGACGTTAGCAAGGCAAGAAAAGATCAACCATACGAAGCCGTGGAATCTTATGACGGTCATATTATTGCATGGAACAGTCCTCGCTTCATATATCTAAGAGTTTTTATATAGCCTGTTTGTGGGTTGACCTCAGCAGAGGGTAAAAGGGAAGGTTTTTCTTTTTCTTTTATTAAATATCTTCGCAGCAGTTTTGCTGTTTCTGATCTCGTAGAGGTCATAAATTGTCAAGATGTAGGATGTGTGGGGATTTGGACGGTATTGCTTGAAGTGATGGATGCCAAAGGACATTTCTAAACTTGGCGCAGAACGAATGTATTCCAGCCTTGAATGAATCATAACGCTCTTTCCATTATTTTCAAATCGATTGTTTTTTAAATAAGTCAGAAGGGGAAGAATCGTCACAGAACTATCCTTCGAATAAAATTATACAAAAATAAATAAACCACTTTAAAGAAACAAACCATTTATACATAAGAAGGGCTATTGTTTTTTATACCAACATCAAACTATGTCAAAAACGTTAAAGGAAGTTTTGAACACTTTTAATCTTTCAAATGATACTAGGTATATACTAACAAAAACTAAAGATCAAGAGAATTTTTTTTTAAAAAATCTCCTTAGAGGGGAGAAGAGGGATGGGGGGGGTATTTTGGGAATGAAATACCAACCTACAAGATATTTGGCAGCGTTATATCAGCACTAAATAACTAAAACTAAACAGTTTTTAGCGGCAATGACTAAAAATTTAAAATCTAATAAAACCTTAAAGGAAAGTAATTCTTCGGTGTCTTTTCTTAAGTAATTGGCTTTTAATATACTTGTTAGTTTATTTTGTAGTCTGTATACAAGTTAGTTATGTAGAGATTTTCACATTTTGGCTTCTACAGTTATTAATTAAAGAATATGTATACGAAAACTGTTCTTAGAGGAAGAGGGAAATAAGAAATCGCTAGAAAGGTTTATTTGCTTCAGTCGAAGGTTAGGTAAAAATAATGGGATAAAAATGAAGCCTGGGGCGTGGCCTGTTTCATGGCCAGGTCTCTGGTCATTATATCCTAAAACCAATTAGAAGAGGAAACGCCATCAGAACTAACATCTTTATGTGCTGGCTATATTTTAAAGATTGGAGTTTGAGCAACTCAGAAAGGTTTCCCCTTTAGAAATTAAATTAAAATTTATATTTTTGTATGCTAGCTTTAATCTTCTTAATCGATGACTAATTTTCAATCTTATCGAAAAGTAATATGTACATCAAAAATGCTGCTTATTTTTACTTATAGAAAATGCAATACTAATACTTACTTACAATATGATGTCATAACATTGGAAATTTGAAGTTTTACTCGATCGATTAAACATCGCTAAACCTACATAAAATATTCTTTAATAATACAAATACAAACTTTCGAAAACTAACGGACTTTATGTGGAGAAACAAACTCACCAATAATGCTATAAACCGGTTTCTTTAGGTAGACTGCATTGTTTTTAAAGAAAGAATGCGGTAGGTTGGTAGGGAATATTTAAAAATTTTAGTTAAAAGATTTTAAGAATACATATTTCGTAAGAAAAAAAGTTTAATTTATTTCCCTGCGGGTAGGTTTAAGTCAACGACCTTTAGCATCTTTTATATCAATATATTTGTTTCTATTTTTTAAGAGAATAATACAATACATATTTAATCAATACTTTGTATTCCTCCATTATTCAAAAAAATTTAAATAATCGAGCGTCAAATATTACATCGCTTCAAGGAAATATCTAACGTAACCTTACTTGATTACGGTTTGGAGTTTAACGAATAGGAAAGCTCACGAAAAAGGCGACTCCGGTTCGTGGCTTCCTCGAGCGATAAAAGTTGCTTCGTTAAGGCCGTTGTATAAGCAGTCGGAGTTTGTAGCCTGGGTTCGAGACCGGGGGAGGAGAGCGACCACCCCAAGCCGCATCCAGATAAATATAGCCGCCTGCGGGTAGGGTGGATGCCAAGGAAGACCCAGGTTTAGTCCTGCACTTTAGTTTATGATTCATTTTAATTAAATTCATGCCCAGCCTCGAGAGAATTAGTACCCCGAGGGGATTTGCCTTTATTAACAGCGACCATGCCAATTTAAACCGGGCACCCAATTTAAATTGTAATTGGACAGTGAACTAATGTTCGCACCCTCTTCCCGGCCCAGGGCCCGGTTCCTACCTATAAACCTTCCCTACAGTTCCAACGGCCCTTTCCTCACATCCTCATGATTTAGATATCAGATATCACAAACAATATTTTAACCTGGGACCTCCGAGTCCGCAGCGGATATTGCGGTTTCACATCAAAACCGCCACACAATGCTTCGACCCTTTGTTCTTTCTTTGCCTTTGTTGCAAGTAACTAGCAGCGAAGCTATGTTACAACATTATACCACATCAAGTCGGTTCAACTCCGGTTCTATTTCCCTTCGTAGTTATAACTCAGACATAAATAACCATTAATTTATTAATATAACGGTGGTAACTCAGAAGAAAACAATCCTTGACTTCAATAAACAATTAAATATCATTAATCTTATAATCTTATGTCATTTTTTATTTAGTTACCTACAAGCTTCTAATTAATTTCACTCTATTAAAGAAACAAATCTGCGTAAATTTTATAATGCTATAAAAGATTATATCAACGTGTTCTCTGACAAAAGAAATCAACTTATTGCTAATCAACAAATTATTGCTACACGCGCCTTTTTTTTAACTTTTAAAAAAATCCCTACAGATAAAATGACAACATTAAGTCTCATTTAAATGAGTTACACGTCTCTCACAATATTTCTTTACTTTTTCCCAACATAGTTTCAACAATCATTTAGGTAAAGCATATATCTATGACGGTTATTTACTCAAAAGTATGCGGAGAGTCGGCGTAAAAACAATTAAGATAAAAATTATCCTTTGCCACGAGACTCAAACCAAAACTTGATAAGACAAGCCTACATGGTTTGCATGAAAGTAAACATGATTTAATGTCAAGTTAAAGTGTGTTTTATCTTTAACTTACAAGGGACAATCTTGTTTCTAGTACGTGTTCACCAGGTGTTTATGGAATCAGCAAGGTTGCAGGTCCCACTTCTCATGAACTTAGTCACGGACTTCTCATTAGTTCATTTTAAAAACATCTGTTACTTCCTTTCAAGTTGTTTCATGAGCATTGAAACTTTTCCTTACAAAAAAACGAGTGCTTTTACGACTTTGATTGGTAAGATCAATTATATACTTCAAGGGCTTCTTCAAATGAAGAAAACTATAAGAGTACCTACTCTTAAATCCGATTTATTTCTGTATACTCTCCCTGTACATCTTTTAAAAAATAGAAAAAAGGGCAAATGCACGACCCTACAACAATACTTAATCATAAATCAGAACAATGGATTATTGAAACAAGTAACTACAGTTAGTTGCTTCAAGCCACGAACTCACTTACAACCCGCCCACAGAAAAAAAACTAACTCAAGTGAAATAGAACTTATTGAAATTACTCTTTGACTGTGAACCCTGCACCGCGTTGTAGCCATCTTAAACATCAGCATTACTATTTACTTTATAACTCATTCTTTTCTTTACATCTTTCCTCAACTTTTTATAATCCTTTAACTTTACCGTTAAAAGAAAAATTAATGGGGGGTACAACCTACTTATATAGTAAATCGTCGAGGGTGACTTAAATTTCTCTCCAATACATACTCGAGGAATCTACTTCCAAGCTACATTTTCTGCACTACTTTTTCTAGCTCTAATAAATTAAATTCAAGAGTTCTGATAAAATATTTCGACATCACCTTATAAAAATAAAATATTTTACCTTCACTTCAAAGAAGTGAAGCTAAAAATAATTGTATAGAGGAGTATCGCGGTTGTATGCTAATGATACAATTAACATTTAGATGTTTTAAATTTTACTTAAAATAATTTTTATCTCAATTAATTGTTTTAATTCAATTTGGCTGAAGACATTCAAATAAAAAAAATAATAATAATGACAATGTAAAAATAAATTTAAATATAAATGTAAAGCGAAAATGAAAGCACATTATTCATTAAAAAAATTATTAGTTATATATTTAAACTTGAAACAGGTGTATTTTAAATGCAAAATAGAAAAATGTATAAGTAGGAGAGCTTACTAAAGACAAAACATTGTCATAATACTATTTCTAAATAATATATAGAAAAAACATTTGGATTTTCGGTTTGGTTCGTTAACATTATCTTAAAGCTGGTGTTCTAAGATGCTTAAAGAAAAATAACAATAGTTTGCAAAAGGTTTAAATAATATTATTCATATAAACCGTTGCACTTAGATTTGAGGATAAATGTATATTTAGTTTGATACGGGAGTGGGTTGCAAGCTTAAGTTAACGACAAGGGGAAGTCATCAGGATGCAGAATGTAGTTAGTTAGGCGTGTTGAATGCATGCGAACACAGATAAAGTTAACGAACCTCTTCGCGCTAGCAATGGTGTTCACTGCTAAGCACTCCTTCAACATTAATTACCTTAAGCACTGACTAATGGTCTTAACTTCTAAACCAGTACAGTACACCCAGATACTCCTCTGATAGGTATATGTTCTCGGCATGTCCCATTTATTCAGTATCGTGTAATTTAAAGAGTCGAATTGTCAACAAACAACCCACATCCGATGCGAAGGCTTAAACCGCATAGATTTCAACCATAATAGGGCGTGGTATCCGTTATATAAAAGCTTCGGCTTACATTTGTGCGTTTTTAAATCATTTTAGGTTTCTGTACAAATAAGAAACCTTGTATAACGGCTCTCTCTGTCTGTCTGTTTGTCTATGTCCGTTGGTGTCTGTCCGTTGCTTGTTTCAAGTCATAAACTACATTAGCTAGGAACATGAAATTCGGCACACAGGTGCATATCGGGATATGCGACAACTGGACACTTTTTCGATTTTTCACACTTAATATTTTCAAGATAGCGGCCAATATGGCAGGTGACAAAAAAAATGTTTTTAGTCACCATGACATGTTATACATCACATTAAAGGTCTTGAAATGTATAGAAAAAGAGTATGCAACTATTAAATTTTCACCCCTATATTTTCAAGATGGCGGCCAATATGGTAGGCGAATAAAAAATGTTTTTAGTCATCATGACATGTTATACATCACATTAAAGGTCTTAAAATGTATAGAAAAAGAGTATGCAACTATTAAATTTTCACCCCTATATTTTCAAGATGACGGCCAATATGGTAGGCGAATAAAAAATATGTTAAATAAAATAGTCATCATGACATGTTATACATCAATTAAAAGGTCTTAAAGTGTAGAAAAAGAATGTAAAACTATTAAAATTTCATATTTAATGTTTTTAAAAAAGTTTAATAATTTTAACTTAATCGTACAGAAACCGGCGTACATTATCGCCTCACGTACTTACATGAAGAGCGCCTTACTTGTTTAATTTATATTCAGTCTTTTAAGGAGTATACTTACTATTACAAAAGAATCAAACGTGTATTGAAAGCTCTATGAATATGGCTTATAGGTAAAATTTTTAAATCTTTATCTTTTATTATAAATAAATACAGTTGGAAGGACAGCGATCCTTACGATAAAGCCCCGTTTACACGGTGATAACAACAAAGTTTGATATCAAATAGGAAGCAAATTATCCTAATTGCTCCCTTTTAGATCTGTTATCAAGAGATATTAAGGTATAAATATAAACAATCAGCATCTAGTATTTAGCGTGCGGAAGTTCTTAAATCTGCCGCATGAGTATACTTTGACTGCTGCGATAGAACAACAATCAACTATCTCGTCATACGAGATAGTGTGATGGTTGATAGCTCTATCGCGACAAAATCCATGACGAAGTCTACACGCTACACGGTGATAGTTGATGCGATATTTGCTATCGTGACCGCAACTATCACTTCAACTATCACCGTATAAACGTGGCTTAACTGCACAAAGTGTTATTCAATGCTAGGAGTCACGGCAAATCAACTATTTCATTATAAAAATTCATAGGTATTTTTTTAAGCCTTCAAAAAGTCTCGAACAAATTTGTTGGTATGAGAATAGACACGCCTTAAAAAATATAAATTGTTAGGTATAAGTCCGGTACTAGCGAGATTTCAGGAGTTGATTGGACGGCGAAGGAAAGTCAAAGGTGAAATCCGTCAAAGGTGAAGACAGGGTTGATGTTGGCGAGATTGGATGTTTAGCGTTTAGCTGTGTAAGTGAAGGGAGGGCGGGGAATGTAGCTCGACCGGGGCAGACCTTCGCCAGCCATTATAATTCCACTGTGGCTCGGGCAACCCTCGATCCATCATGGCTTTAGACTCACCCACTAAACTACACCTTAGAGCCTCAGCACTTTAACCAGTAAAATAAACGCTTATGGGTATCCTTTCCTTCGGATTTTTAACTTATGAGTTAATAAGTATGAAAATGACAAAATTGCTTGCTTCCAGATTTAAAAATAGACTACTAAAACAAAAGAGGAAACTGAGTGTTGATTATTAAATCACATTCATTTATATATTGTGTTTTATAATATAATAACAACATAAAAAACCATCTAAATATAAGTGAGTGTCAGCATCATGAATTAACTACTTCTGGAAACATCTTTAGTGCTAAAATATACGGATTTCAAACAATAACTAATAGGTCAAGAGATAGTGTGTATAAAAGTGACTAACATCAAGCTAGAAGTTTGAGTATTATGTTAATCTTTTTTTAAGAATATGTGGTCGGGTAAGTTCCTTTGCGGGGCATAGCTTGGCCATATAGGCTGTTAAAATACAGACCGGTGGAGATCGCGGTCTAGTCGTCCCATCCATTTTGGCGGACAATGTGATTTTCATGATTTCATAGTATAAAATTAGTTATAAGATCAAAAATTAAGTTGATGTTAGTTTGTCACTTGCTATGTGACCACTTACATTTGAAGAACTAACACATCAATCGACAAAATATAATAATACCACCTCAATGGACAATATATGTTATACCAATCTATAAGATTCTATGACATAGCAGCTCTCCAGAAAGATACGTAAAACGATTTATCCGAAAAAAACTAAATATTTAATTTTATAAAAACAACCAAGCAAACAGTAAATTACACGTTTAACAAAACTTGAAATTATTATATTAATATTTTCACGCAAGTAACAACATGAAAAATTGAAACTTGTTAACAACTTTCCTCGTAATGTTTTAATTATTATACTTTATTTTAAATGATATGATATTATTTAACTAAAAATACCTCCATAAAATAAAACTAAAAACTACACTCTTTTTTAAAGAATTTAAAAAGTTTCTTTTCTAATAAGTCAATAATGCTATCTTAACAAGAACAGGCCTAAGTAGATTAGCTTTAGACTTCTAGTACAGAGCAGATCTAGGTTAAAAGTAGGAGAGGGAGAAAAAAGAGGTAACTTAAAAGAAAAACAAATATAACAAACCTGTTAAGAGGAAAAAGGGTAGGATAGAGAAGCTTGATGGATGTCGTAAATTTAGAGACGTTAGAGTAATCTTCACTTCTACAAGACTGATAGTGGCTTGAAAGCACGCAAAGCTTTGGCCTAAGTAAAAACCTTCCAAACTCGGAAAACAGAACTCTAGCTGGAAACTGTGGTAACCATCAAACAACTTGTCAGAAGGAATATACACAGAAACAGATCGGATTCAACCGCGGAGAGACACTGAGCCTTCGTAACCCTCGCAGAGACATCCAGGATCCAGGTGTTGAAAATAACAAAAAAAAGGGGGAGGTATCTATATGGAAGAAAGGAAAAGGGAAAAAAACTCAGTGGCAATAAAAGGGACAGTTTAAAGATGGCGGCTTTAGTGGGAAACCCTAGTTAGTTTGACGACTCACTCTACCCGGACGTTTCGAGCCTATATCTACTTTAAGGGTATGTCATTATTAACGTCAGACGTTAGATGGTACTGCTACACCTTCATCTTATATATTATGCCCAGACACCGATATACCACAACAAAAAAATACATAGAAAGGTAAAGAAAGAAAGAAAAAAAACTTTATGGGAAGTTATAGCAGGTAAACATAGTGCTTATGGCTGTCCCTACTTATCTGATGACATCTTAATTCACGATAAAATGTTTCGAATGACACAAACAAATTTTAAAAAACTTTCAAAACCGGACCTAACCAAAAACAAAAAGGTAGTAAATATAATTCAATGGACAGGAGTAAAGATAAAATGAAACTAAGGTTCACAAAAAAACTTATTTTGTCATACTATTCTGTATCAATTATTAATTTATGATATTATTTAGAGATATTAAATAAAATATATTATAGATAACTTTATTATCCCCTTCATAATATTATTATGATAATTTAGTTGTTTTATTTATTTTATTAACACATTTTGTTTATTTATGTAATATACATAATATATACACACATACTTATATATAT
>KZ651109.1:1352137-1397768 GCA_001010745.2 Gerris buenoi
CTCTTCTATTCAATCATAAGATTTAATTTTCTGATGCAAGATATGTTTGTAGTATTTAACCACGTAATAATATAGCTTATACAATAAATAAGAATGCCAATACGGGTAATTATAACCATCTTCTGGAAAATTGAGCCATCATCAGCATCTACCTATACATACACAGGTATGAAAATCTACTGTCATGACTTATATTTTATAAAACATAGATTTTTTTTTTTTTTTTAAATAATAAGTTATTAAGGTAATTACTATAGGTTTGATTATTTTTCAACAGTTCATGATATTATTAATAAAATCATTATATTAATTCATGTACATAATATTTAAAGGTAACATTTTAAGACAATAATAAGCGTCAGCCATTAATAATAATAATTATAAAATTAAAGTTAGTTTATATTTTGCTTTTGAGCTCACCGAAGGTAACGGAAGCTTTATGTTATCATTCTAAAGAAGGACATTTTTTAGTCTCCATTTACAAAAATTCCAAGACATGAGTATTTTTCAGACATCAGGGAACATTTTTGATTCCGTGTCTATCTGCCTCTCAATTCTTACATATCAGTATCTTATCTTAAAAATTACTCGACCGATTTTAATGAAATTTGGATGTTAATCCAAAAGTTGCTTATTTTTAGTTCTATGTTGTTCAATCTTCAGCGCCCATTAGTTTCTTTTCCACTTATCCCAAACATACATTTATTTAAATCTATATTTTAAAAATGTTCTATCTGAATTTCATGAAATTTCGATGGTTTGTCAAAACTAGCCCGCACATAGCCCAAGATTAATTCGTCTGCGCTTTTTAAATTTTACTAAATTGATACATTAATTCATGTAAAAATCAAAACAATTTTGACAAATATATAAAAAACGGGGGGGGGGGATCAAATAAATTATTCATAATTCCAGTCTTTTACCCTTTATTTGAAATTCTTTTAATTTTCTTGTGTATAGGGTGAGGGTCTATGTATAGGGTATATAATAAAGTAATCCACCTTGCTTTTATATGCAATATTTCACCTCCTCTTGAGCCATCTTCAGGCCTTTAATTTTGTTTTCGTGTTTGATTATTATTTTGATAATCCGTATGATTGCTATTTAAAAACTCGTCTCCTGCTAGCTGTCTAATTCCACATTTTCATTAATTTATTATTAAAATGTGTCATAAAAACTAAAAACTATTCAATTATTACATTTTATTGTTAAGAAAACATGTTCTGTGCCTCAAGAGTCAGGAGGAGGTGAAATATTGCATATAAAAGCAAGGTGGATTACTTTATTATAGACCCTATAGATTATAGGCCTTGTACAAGAAAATTGAAATAAATTAAATAAATTATTTGACAATAATAGGTTGTTAAAAGCATAAATTCAGAGTAGACAAAATATAAGACGCGAGAAAGGTATGTGGCAGACAAGTGGCAGACTATGGCGTATATAGTATAGTATAATATAGAGTATATAAGTTTAATTTTAAATATTTGGAAGCTCTAGACAATCTAATAATAATTATTTTGTAAGATAATATACGTAGACATTAAGAAATTTAATAATTACATATTTAATAAGTAATTTGAAGATGGCAGAAAGAGCAGGCAAAAAAATACTATTATATCTTAGGGTATACCAATCCGTATAAGAGCCACCATCTTGATTCATGGTTACCATAAAGCTACCCAATTTTCTTCTATTTTTAATTAATTTGTTTCTTTCTCGCTTCAATGGATCATTAGGGATGATGAGAAACAATAATATTTATAATGGTCATACTGTTCAATGTACCTACAGCATGCTTACTGTTACAGGCACCAAAAGTAAGCTGTAAAGAAAGCCTTTTTTTTTAATACTTATAGTTTCAAAATAACGCTATATTATAAAATTCCTACGTATTTGATTCAAATCCATAATAAATACCCTTTTCTGACATTGAATACTACATACATAATAATTAAATATGAAAATATTGGTTAAATTTCGCAAACAACCAAATTACTAAATAATACAATCGCAGAGTTTTAAACATATCTGAGTTCAGCTTAATTTTGTTTTTAAGATATCGTAATATCATTTTTATTTTACTACTCACCACCTTTAGTGTCATCCAAATAATTAGTACTCGATTATAAAATATATTTTCTTATTATAAATAAAATGTATCTTCATTAGGAGAGAATACAAGAAAGGAATATGAAAATAAAAGTAATCGAAGTTAATTACCTAATGCTGTCTATTCTAACCGCAGTAAACGTTGAATTTTCTGAAAGGCCAAACCTAATCTCCAGTTAAATAGTTGCAAAAGCGAAGGTTGATTTTATCCTAGGTTTTCTAATTCTTTATTTTGACAACAATGTGAAGGAACCGCACAAAAGAACCAAGTAACCGCAGTATGTACTTGAACTCCCCTTGTGCCTTCTAACAACCAAGAGTAATCAACATTTTGTCCTTGTTACTATATCTGCTAGATGAAGAAAGTACTCTATTCTTTAAATGTATTTACTATTGTGCAACTGAAGTAAGAACAAGCAATAACATAAAGAATTTAAGGTAAAAAAAAAGATGTCTTGTAATAAATTGAAAAGATGAGGAGATGGTATAAATAAAGAAAATATAACATATAAGTACGTATACAAGACATAATAAAGATCAATTAAAATGATTGAAATTGTAAAGATATTAAAATAAAAATAAGAAATTGATGAAGGGGAGGAATTCAAATAGATTGATGAAATAAATAAATTACTGTGATGACGTGAATATAATAAGAAATTATAAATAAAAGGTACAATAGATAGATAGAGAATATAATTATATATAAATAAGATGTGGGAGGCGTTAAAAACTAAGAATCGATTTAACGTAATAGAAGTACAAATAACAGTTAAATAGAGAGTAGGAAAATAGCTCTGGAAAACTCTTGGAAAGCGTATACATCATCACTCATCACATGATTGTACAGAGAGGTACATAAATAAACATATGGTACAGTCATATACAATGCATTGTAAGGAATTCAAATGAGGATGATTTGCGGAAGTATGAAGTATGTAAAATAAGCAAGTAAGGTAATGAGTAAAAGCAAAACTAAGACTTTTCATTATAAATAGGTTTAGTTATGTGTGAAAAGTGATGGTTAGAATGTAAGATAGATGAAGCATGTGAAAGGCAGATTAGCGAATATAGGTTTTATAAATGTGTATAGGAAGCCAGTAATCGCATGTTGAAGATTGGATGTAAAAGTATAATTTATCCTTCGGAATATAAACTTTTTCAGTTTTTTTCTTCAGCGCTTTTAAATTTGAAACTAAACTTACTCGATGTCGGTTCAGAGCGTGATTTTTGTAAATTGTATTCATAATTCTTTTGAAAAAGGTTTAGTCTACATGCGTTTAGAAAAGAACGAGTAAGTAATTAATTAATGGCATAGTTTTTAAATAAATTAAGTTTAATTTAATTAAATTAAACTATTCTAAATGAGCTAAATAACATAAAAACGTTGTAATACGACATGGATTTGGTGAGACATTGTAAATGAAACGCGATAAAAGCTGATTTGAGAAAGAAGTCCGGACTTGTTTTAACTATTAATTCAGTAATATTTCCTGGGATTTATTCATACTTGTGTTAACACGTAAAGAAAGTTGATAAATTAATTCTTCAGGCAACTAAAATGAGAATTTTGTCGAGTAGGATTTTTTAATTTTATAATTAATCGTAAGTTAAATGACAATGTAGCACATCTTCAAAATGTACAGTTTCACTGATTGTATAAGTGTATTCTTAAAGCAAAGATTTATGGTTCAAGACAGTGTACCTGATTCTAATCATTAGTAAATATTTATTTACCTGTGTGCTATACATCCTCCCTAACATTACGGCCTTCGTTTTTACGTTTTTTTTCTTTTTTTCGTCCTCTATTTATTTTGTTTCGCTTCTAGTTACGCTTAATATTTATAGTCATGTATATTTTCTTCTTCATAACTATAATACGATGGCTCACTCTAATAAACATTTCTGAATTTCATATCATTCAACTCGTTTTATGTATTTTTTATTTCGGTTGTTCCTTAATTACAAGATTAAACCCTAGATCACTTTTAATTTATGTTTTATTCTTGGTTCACCTAGCAATTTTGTTTCATTATTACTAATAAAACAAATATAAAGCGATTATGAAAAGAGACAAGAACAATTTATAGAAATAACAAATCAACAGGAGTGCAGACTTCTCGACTGATTATCAATTCTAATAACAATTAATTAAGTGTTTATCACGTTCATATGCAATATGATACATGGGATGAGTCCTATCTCTTTTTTTTTCCTCATTAGACCAGAGAAAGACAATGAAAACAAAGAATAAAATGTTCGCAGGTTAATGAATAGGGCCAGGGGATAAAGCAAAGAAAAATAAGAAGAAACAAAATAAAAGTAGCAACTAATTTATCATTATATTCAGCTTAAGTTAGCACTACGTATGATAGCGTTTTTCATACATAATTCAAAGAAACGTCAGACATTATTACCAACCTTAATTTGTTTTATCTCTTTTTGCACATTCAGTTATCGAAGAAACATAATGAATTAATTGTTTCTACTGATATGAAATATTAAATAAATATAATAGGATATTTGGAAGTGGTTTAATTAATAATAACAGGATACAACTACTGTTGTTCAGTATGAAGCTCAAAATAAAATTTAAAACATTTTTAAAGCACTTAAAAAGAAAGTATGTAATACTGTTTTCATAAATACTACTATGTGTGCCTAATTCAATAAACACTCAATTAATCATGATAATTCGTAAAATATATTTTTTAAAACACTTTTGCGTTTTTTAAATATACATTTACAACCAAATAAATAAAACTACAATATAACAATGGCACACAAAACTCATACCTATTAAACGCGCTTAGTGTATTTATATTTTTTTATACGATAGTGTATTTATATTTTTTTACTATTCAAAATAAGGTTTAATAAGGTTAATTTACTTTTTGACTGCTATAAGTTCTATATATTTAGTTTACAAAACGATCAAGCATTTATTAGTTATTGACACTGAGTACTTGAGATTTAAAGTGTAATAAAACAATTTAACATTATTTTATTACTATGATTTTTTTTTTAAATATCAGCACATTAGTAGATCGCAATGTTTATTAAACATTTTACACAACTTAAAAAGTATATTTTCTTTTTGTTACTTAACAGAAGGTAAAAGTATAACGCAAAACATGAAATATTATCAAACACTTCCCCTAATATAAAATAAAAAAAATCGTTCCAAACTTACTTATTTTTACCAAATTTTTATTTACTTAATTACTTTCAGCCAACAGTAAACAGTAAAGGATAATTAAATTCATACTTTACACTAACTTATTTTTTAGGAATAAATTTTACTTTTATCTATTAAAAAAGTAAAAATTAAATAGGAAATAATGTTAAATAATAAGGAAATGTGTAATGGAAAATAAATGGAAAATAAATAAATAGCTGTTAATACTATTACTGTTAATTTTTTGTATATTTTATTTAAATTAGTATTATATTTTGTTATCTCAATTATTATAATATTTTTAAGAAATGTAGTTCACTTATAAAAGTCTGATACTGTACTAAAATGAACATAAGTGAGAATTAAAATAAAAACGTAAATTAATCGTGCAATTAGCTTATACTTTAGGGAGTATATACTGTAGCCAATTATTTGCATTAAATGAAAACTATACTTTCATAGCGATATAAATAGAAGCTCTATTCTTTAAAGATCGCATGCTGTTAATTATATTCAGCAAATAATTGCATAATATTAGGGACAGAGTCATTCTTTATAGTTGTAATAACTAAGTGTTGCCGCCCCCTCCCCTCTCCTACCCCTTAACCCTAAATTAATGTTATTTTGATTAACTTGATTTATAAGAAATCTAACTACAGGCCAGATAAAGCTGTGGGAAAAAAACACGAAGTTTCAAATATTACATACAGGGGGCTTAACTTTAAAATGTCAGATAATTGTTTATAGGTCTAGGAATTTAAACACAACACGGAAACCCCCCTACAAATAAGCTAAAATAATTTAAGTCAATGTACCATACAACAAAAGTAAATACAAATAAATGAAACAGGTATAAGAATCATAAAATTATTTTTCAAAATGTATAATTAATGTTTTAGGAATAATTTTGCAAATCAAGATACCTACTTATTTATACTGAGATAATAAATAACTAAAAGGAATCAAATTTGATACGTTTATTTTTATTTTAAATTTTATAAATTCGTGTTACA
Source organism: Gerris buenoi (assembly GCA_001010745.2). NCBI lineage: Eukaryota > Metazoa > Arthropoda > Insecta > Hemiptera > Gerridae > Gerris > Gerris buenoi. Next base: position 1,358,441 of record KZ651109.1, read on the forward strand.
CCTAATAGGCATTTGAACAAAAAATCTAAAAAGGTATTTTATTGTTACTTTACCAGTTGGGAATTAAATAAACTAGTTCAAATCTAGTCTAGTTTCATTCCAGTTTTAGACAGAAGTTCACCAAGACAACCAATTGTAACCGGAACAAAAAATTGTTCTCAGAAGCCAACCTGACATTATTTTAATCTACCCCCTTTACGAGGCTGTTGGTTAGGACACAGGTACAAATTTTTGCAATAGTATCAATGAATGATAATGCACTGTAGTTTTCTACAAAATATATGGATATTTTTTTTTTTAAGTAAAAAGATTATAGTCTGGTGAAACTGGACGGTACTCATTCATTTTTTTTTTTTAACTGCTATCTCATAATATTATTAATAATCATATAATAATCCTTATTTACACATAGAGAAAATAATTTTATTAATTATAGACGGTTTAGAAGTTCAATAGTACCAATAATGAAGTATACTGATTTATAGACGATGTTCATAATAGACAAGGTAGGCTAGAAGATAGATTGCCAGTATTTAGGGTAGATGGGGGCCATAGGCAATGGAAATGCTATGGCCTACCGCCTGACAAACCTACCGGGATCATTACCGCCATTTCAAACTCTGACATACCACAACACATCCCATTATGCAGACATAACACAAACCCTACCGCACAAAAAAAGTCTATTATGCAGGCCTAAGCCTCGTAACTCAAAATATTTTCTACTATGTGCAACACCTAAATCTTCACACGTAAAAGAAATAAAGAAGAACTATACCTNTATATTTTAATTGATATAGAAATTTTGTAATGATAAATGTTAAATGTGTTAATGTTAAGAAATAACTCACGTAATTTTATTAACAAGTTTTATTTGGTTTTAATCCAAGGTTCACATGAAGTTTCAATGATTGCCTAGTTGCTTCTTCAGGCACATATATATATATATATATAACATTTTTATCCTAATATATGTGTAATATTAATGCCTTGAAATGGAAGTTTTTGACTCTGGAAGAGTTCTTCTTCTTTTTCTTGCGAGGCGACCGATTTCTTTGTTTCACTATGACTATCACCGATTGTTTGTCCTTCAACCCGGTGTTGCTTAACTCTTGTACAAACTCAGGGAAAGACAAAGTGTTGTTTCCTCGCTTGCCCGTCATTTATAACAGAAAAATAAAATAAAACTTTTTTGTTCCAAAAAAGCTACACAACGGAAACAAAATGACAAGATTTAAATTATCAGAACAAAACGAAATGGAAGATTTATTGAAACCGATCAAATTTGTTAAAGGATCGACCCGACATGGTTTTAAATTTCTCACCCCTTGGTGAAGAAAGAATAATATTTTGTTAGAACCGACTCAATTTTAACTTGTTTCCACAAGTCTACGAGGAAGAAAAAGTCATATTTTTTCCTAAAGGTATAAAATAGTTACCTACTTAGTTACTGAAACCTATAAGGAGGAGAAGAAGAAGAAATATGATTTAATCCGCGCTGGGATGAGAGGAAACCGGTAACCGGTACCAAAGTAAAGGAGCCTCCACTCCTACCTGCCGGCCCTTCTCACAACAGTCTATTATTAACTCCATTTTTAATCCATATATAAAAATTAAAAATAGATAATCAAAGCCGCCCCCATATATTACGGAGAGTGTTCACTGACTGGGAGAGGCCCGGTAACCATCTTGATTTATAGAGAGTCATATTGAGGAGAGGACTGGGAAGCCTGTGAAGGGGCCTCCCCGTACGTGATTAATGATTCCGTACCGGGGGGGTGTCCCAACCTTCTTCTGCTTGAAATCCAACTCTTGTTTGTTAGGTTTTTGCCTTATTTTCCTTTTTACTCCCACCTTCTTCAGGTTCTCTCTCGAGATAAAATACCAACAGTTGTCGCTTTGAGTCGGGTGTTTTCTAATCCCTACGTACTCTACCAGATCTAACCGGGTGTTGTCACAGCGCTCTGCCTTTTACAATTATTTAAAACTTAAGTATCAACTTCATCTAGCTATATTTCGTTTTTCTTACCGAGTACATAAATAATCCCTAAGATTTATGCTTTACAATATAGCGGATCCATATAATATATACCGCATTTGCTCATTTGTTTTATTTTATCATGTTTATACCCAGTAAATATTATTATATAATTAAACAAAAAACACTCATGGAATATACGAGTAAAAAAGCTGTCTAAACAAGCTGTCTTTAGAGGCCCAATCAGGCTCACCCAAACGTATTAATTATTGAAGTCTTAATATGTAACTTAAATATATTCTGAGACATAACGATCTTTTCTTTTTTGTAACTGACTTTGAAATAAAAATATTAATTATGTTATAGTAAGATAAGTACGTAACCATGAATAAGTACATATTATATAAAATTCCGCACAAAAAAATCACACAAAGAAATACACCTACAGCTTTCATAATCTTCAAAAACACAGCTTTCAAAATCTTCAGGCTTCAGGAAGTTAAAAAAAGTAACATAAGTTTCCAAGAGAACCGATTTCATACATATAAAAGAGCATCAAGAAAGACAATCCAAAATTGTGTATTTCAATATTATAATTATAGTGAGATATCTTAGCAAATCACCCGATTTGGCTAGTTTTTTTAGTTGCTCCAAATCTATTTCTTTCCTCATGGTTCTAGTAGTACTTATTATCACACTTCAACTTCAATAGCTTGAATAAAAGTAAATAAATATTTGTATTGACCAAATCAAAAATTCCGGATAGCAGCCAAAACATTACTATAGTTAAATTAATTTGAAAAAATATTATTTAATATTAAAAAATAACAAAATGACACGGAAAGAATTGTGATACCGCATAAACAAAAAAAAAAAAAATCTGTTTTTGGGATTTTACATTTGTTTTTATATATTTTGAAGANACCAAATCAAAAATTCCGGATAGCAGCCAAAACATTACTATAGTTAAATTAATTTGAAAAAATATTATTTAATATTAAAAAATAACAAAATGACAAGGAAAGAATTGTGATACAGCATAAAAAAAAAAAAAAAAAAAATCTGTTTTGGGGATTTTACATTTGTTTTTATATATTTTGAAGATGCTTTTCCAACAGATTCTGATAGAACGGAAACGTGAGCAAGGTTTCCACAGCAAAGATTCTGGAAAAGAATAGGGGAGAGAAGAGGAGGGTAAAAAGAGTTATCCCTTTAGAGATATACAGTAGTATTGGAAGGGGTGTTAGGAACCTGCAAGGAAAAGCTCCGTATAGATCAATATAAAGAATATAAACTGTTCATATAAGCAATACTCCCCTTCCTCAAGCACAAGCTTTATTACTAAAACACGAAACATTACATTTTTAAACATACATAACATAAACTTTATAAGGTGAGATTTAAGTAAAATTAATGATTCACTACTAAATTAAATAATCTTATAGAAAGTCAAATGTATGGTTAGTATTGTGTATCAGTCTAATAATTCGACTGCACGTAAATAGAAACAATAGAGGTGCTATTCTAAAAAATAGTGATCTTATTCAATTATAACTCTACATAGTACATAATTCCTTAGTACTCTCAGCAGAAATAGAGTTTTGTTTATGAAAATGCACGCATTTAACTGAGATAGGTAAAATTAAACAATTTAACGAATCGAGGAGAGAAAAGAAAAATTACNCTCGCCTTTACACCTACATTCGAAACCAGACAAGTACGACACATTTTATACAACTTTTGAATTCAAATAGAGTTACATTTTCAAATAGGTATCCGTATAAGAAAGAAACGAAAAATAAATAAAAAGAGAAAAACATAAGATATACTCTGTACGAGCAAAACGACCGACTTATAAAATTACCATACATTTATGTATAGCTTGTTAATAAATAACAAATGACATAAATATATTATACACAACTATATATCCTAAACAAATTTTCATTATAATATATAATTAGACTTTTTTTGTTGTTGATAATATATGTATTTTTTTACTATAAAACATGTTCCACAAAATTTTCGTAGAAACAACTAATTTTATGAATTATGATTATTAGAAAACCGATACTGTTTAAGCATAAGGTTATATATATTTTTTTTTTAAATTCTCTCTGATTTGTAAATTATTATTAAAGGTGTTGTTTTGAGCATAAGGCCAGAATGATTTACCGTTTAAACAAATACACAAAGCGTTAGGGAAACATTAATTAACCTACATTTAATTTAACCAAGACTTGTATCATCCATCTCAAATAATTATGGCCAGGCACTTAAATAACACTGTTACTTATTGTTGGTTAATATGTACATTTGTTATGTAAATAGTTACAGAAGCTTATAAATTGCATTCGAACGAACAGAAAATATGTAAATGTGGATTAGTTAATTAATTAAAGAAACAGGTAGGTGATTAATAAGAGTGCTACAGCGGTAAATCTTTGTAAACTTGAAGTCGTAAATATAATTATTTCATTTTCATTTTATTTTTTATTGCCCTTTTTAATTATTTGTATAGCCCCAGCTCTCCTCAACCTCTCGTTAATATTCCTCTCTTAAAGTTTTAGCAATTTAGGAACTTAAAAAAATCGGTACTTCTTTAGGTTACTTCCCTATGGTTTTTTAAGATTTAAAGAACGTGTATAGAACGATAAAATACGCAGAATTTTCTCATTCTGTAGTAGAAATCCAGCGGAATCAAGAAATTAATTAGTTTTATTGTTTAAATTAATAATTTAAATTTAAAAATATTATAATAATTTAAGCACGAAAAGAGAATATGCCTCATGTAAGTAAATACAAAAAGCATTACGTTTAACTTAGTTTCAATTGTCCTACTTACAATAATTATTCCTATTTTTCAGTAATTATTTAAAACCGCAACGTTGTACTAATTGATAGGTAAAATTAGTTTTTATTCTACATCACACCAAACCACACTTCTATCACTCTTAATTTAAAGTAATTATAAAATATTAAAATATTATGAATGGAGTTTTAAAAAGTTTTTAACCAAACGTGTGAAGTTAACATTGTACTAACGTTTTAAATTTATCTAAATGTTTAAAAATAAAAAAAGGGGAGTGAAAAAAAAAAGCTTTTCTTAACGACTGATATGTGGGTCCAGAGAAGGCACCCAAAGACTCCAGAGCTGTTTGTTGTAAATCATGGCGTTGTCTAATACATCTTCTAAGACTTGGCACCAAGGCCCAGGCCCCCAATCCTCTATAAATCTACTTAGTTGTGTATCTACCACGGACACACAAGGAACTGGTTATATGAAAAACCACAGTAACCCAAGCACCCTTTCCTGCCGGACCCCTTGGGCCCGCGCTCGCCTTTACACCTACATTCGAAACCAGACAAGTACGACACATTTTATACAACTTTTGAATTCAAATAGAGTTACATTTTCAAATAGGTATCCGTATAAGAAAGAAACGAAAAATAAATAAAAAGAGAAAAACATAAGATATACTCTGTACGAGCAAAACGACCGACTTATAAAATTACCATACATTTATGTATAGCTTGTTAATAAATAACAAATGACATAAATATATTATACACAACTATATATCATAAACAAATTTTCATTATAATATATAATTAGACTTTTTTGTTGTTGTTAATATGTGTATTTTTTTACTATAAAACATGTTCCACAAAATTTTCGTAGAAACAACTAATTTTATGAATTATGATTATTAGAAAACCGATACTGTTTAAGCATAATGTTATATATATTTTTTTTTTTAATTCTCTCTGATTTGTAAATTATTATTAAAGGTGTTGTTTTGAGCATAAGGTCAGAATGATTTACCGTTTAAACAAATACACAAAGCGTTAGGGAAACATTAATTAACCTACATTTAATTTAACCAAGACTTGTATCATCCATCTCAAATAATTATGGCCAGGCACTTAAATAACACTGTTACTTATTGTTGGTTAATATGTACATTTGTTATGTAAATAGTTACAGAAGATTATAAATTGCATTCGAACGAACAGAAAATATGTAAATGTGGATTAGTTAATTAATTAAAGAAACAGGTAGGTGATTAATAAGAGTGCTACAGCGGTAAATCTTTGTAAACTTGAAGTCGTAAATATAATTATTTCATTTTCATTTTATTTTTTATTGCCCTTTTTAATTATTTGTATAGCCCCAGCTCTCCTCAACCTCTCGTTAATATTCCTCTCTTAAAGTTTTAGCAATTTAGGAACTTAAAAAAATCGGTACTTCTTTAGGTTACTTCCCTATGGTTTTTTAGGATTTAAAGACGACTAAATAGAGAGAAAACACTTTATTTAAAAATAAACAAACATGTGGGCTGTCCTTCTGAAAAGGATTGCTTCCAATACACAGCGTACAAAGGGATGTAGGTATGGTCCAATGTACTTTTGGATAAAGGAATATCAAACTTCTGTTTTTGTAAGGGGAGAGCAATCTAAAGAAGTGCTAAAGAAATCAACTGATACTCTTCAATAAACCTGTAAGGTGCTGTAGGTTTATAAACATCCGGATCCCAGATAATAGTAAATTATAGAATTAACTTCCAATGTAGCATCACTTGTGAATTACATTTTTTTGTTTAACTTTAGATAAAAGTTTAAAATGTAATTCAAAAACATATATTCAGTCATATTTCTGTTCAGTAATAATAATAAAACCAATTTAATTTTAGAACTTATCCTTTAATATTTATTCAGATACTGCATTTTTCTAATAAAATAAGATAAAGAAAGATTTAAAAATTGCAATTGTATTATAAACTAAAAGTGCCTCATTTGATATAGAAATAAACATAATTTTAGAATCATATAGATTTGAAATAATGCAATCCATCTCTTCAAATTGATTTCTATTCTCGCCATGATAGGCCTATTTTTCATTTCATTGCATATTCATCGATGCAAGGGAATTGCGGTAGAACGAGGGGAAAAACATCTAGCATATAAACAAGGTAGGTAAGACTTCCCTCCTTTCGCGCTCCGGAGAAGAAGTGAATAAGCCATTTGAGATAGAAGATCCCCTCGTAACTCAGCCCTTATCTTCACGCTTGCCTCCTTATCTCAGCCAAGGCGCCACTTCTCAAAAAACTTGGGTTGTCCCATTCTATCTGCGAAATCCAATGTATTTTCTTTTTTTTTCTACGCTCGAAGAATAATGTCTTCTAGAGTTGCTTTTTTAAACTTTCCCCTTATCCTCCCTCCAGTTTCTCCCTTGCCTGTCCAATCACAAGATCTTAGATTTAAAAACCGGATAAAACCAAAAATATATTTTTTCCCGAAGAGTACAACGCAAACCCTCTAAGATAATGCTTTTATTATAAAAAAGAAAAAACACTTACAGTACAATCAAAGTTTAACCTACATTATTCAAACCTTCGAAAATATATATTTTTTTATTTATTTATTAATTAATATTTTAATGAAAATACCAAACTTTCCTTTATTAAATAAGTTGACATAATGGTACGCTTGTATTTCTCCTTAATAATAATGTTATCTGCAACAAAAATTTATAACTATATTAATTATGACTAGAGAGGTTAATAAAATGTAACACAACAATATTGTCACCACAATTTTTAATAATAATAGACGCGTTTCGACTTATAATGTCATCATCAGTATGCGTGTTAACTTAGTAAGAGTAAATACTGTACGTACAGTATTTACTCTTACTAAGNTCCAACTCGTTTACCAACCAGGTGTTAGCTCAAATCCAGTTGTGGACTCAACCTGAAAAATATCCTATCGGAGTTCATCTCTTACCTAAAAAGGTAAACCGCTTATTTTACTGTTTTATTGACTCCTATTGTGTTGTAGCTCCCTTAAGAGTTGGAAGTTGTTCATTTTACTTCTCCGTAATTTCCTAATTTAGATCCTTTTTAAAATATATTTTAATTTTTTGTAAAAGACATTATGTTTGTATTAAAGAGGGATATATGTGAGTATTGAAGAGCCTTATGAAAACACCGATGCCATTTATATATTTTTTTTTTTCTTAGGCAAGTGTTGTATTTTAATCGTCTTAATTCTAAAGCTAAGCTACAAGCATTTTAATTATTCTCAATTATATTAAGATGCCGATTTGATGTTTTTAGTTGGACGAGGAAGTTGCCGCTCTTCATTTGGACCAGTTAGGAGTCAAGTTAACCAAACTGACACCGGATCAAGCCGAATATCTTGGAATTCCTTCTGACGGACCTTACAAGCCAGACATTTACAGATACTAAATAACCTCGATAGATACTTAGCTTTGGAAATTTTCACTAAAAAAACAAATAAATATAAGTTTTTATTTATATATGTATGTATATATATATTAACCAATGTGTCCTAATAAAATAAAAACCAAATCACGTCAATTATATAATAAGGGATCCCAAAAAAATGTAGCTCAATCACTGATAATTTAAACTTAAATTAGTGCTTCGATAAATAAAAGTAATTCTCTTTAAAAGGATAGTTTTAACTATCTATATAGTTTCTTAAATAGTAACCAAATTAAAAAGTTAAATATGTTCTCTTAATTGTTTAAAAAGTAAAGCATCAAAGCACAAAACCCAAGCAACGATGAATTATGATAGTGTGAAAAAACATTATTCAACATATTTACTACAGCATCACCTCTACAATGTGATGCATGAAACGCAAGACTGACCTCATTTGCTGGGGTCAGACTAAATGAGGAGGAAGCGAAGAGGTAATAAAAAGAAGGATTAAGTTTGTAAGTTGTTTTAGCCTGCAGCCAGTGTACGATCTCCCGAGTTGAAATCGGGGAAGCAACGAGCCTCTCAAGGTTAAGATACCATTGATCAGCTCGGAAAGATTCGATGCAGCTTAAGGATACAGACCTCTTAGGTAAAAGAAATATGTTCTACCTCTAGACTACTGAATCTTTATTATTTTATTATTCTTTTCTAAACTATATCAAAGGAGAAAATAAAGCCAGACAAATAAAATATCGGTACGTTTCAATATAGTTAAAAATAGTTTCCACAAGATCTTGATCAGTTGTAGTTACTCTCTGTATTTACGATTTATTATATATATATATATTTTTTTTTAAAGGCTTGTGTCGAATAAAATTAAGTTCTTCACTTTATTAATCTTACAACAGATTATTTATTAAGATATTTTTATTTCAATTCAAGAACCTTTTCCTTTTTTAGAAGTTTACACATCCTTGCAGACAAGACATGGCTTGATGGAGGAAAAATTTGAAGTTTAATTAAGATGCATTTCACGTACAAGATCTCACTTGGTGTACGAATAAAAAAACAATTCCGTCCCAATTAAAGCTTAACGCGTGCTATAAAGTTAACATCTGATCACTATATAGTTTCATTAGAATAATAATTTTGCCAGACAATACAGCATAACAATTTGTTATATATGTAACAAACAAATGGATAACCGTATCAAAATTAAACGTACATTTTGACACCCATAACTAATTGGTATTCTTTATTCTTCGCATAGTTTTTATATCCCCGTATGTACCTAGTATATATTTTTATTACAGCTACAAGTTTTAATCATTCTATAAAGCATCTATTGAAAAAGAAGCTACTTTAGGCATTGTATATTTAAATATTGATTTAAGATTATGCTAAAAAGACGGACATAGAAAACCACATTTATATTGGTTACATTGTAAAATGGTTACTTCTGTTAAATCATCATACCAACTCTTTATCACACTCTATCTAATTAAAAGCATTCTCATACATAAAAAACAGTAAAATTAAAAGTTTAGACAAACAACACAAACAATGAACATCAAAGGAAGAAAACAGTACGTTTTATAGAGGCCATAACAAATCTAGCAGAAAAAGAAGAAGTAAAAGAAATAAATACCAGAGCCACGCCCCTTTCCGTCCTACCGTACGACATAATGTAACAGTTTAATATGGGGCACTACCATTGCGCTCATAACTTCTAGGTGATTATAAAACTGAGTATTATTACCTCTACAATTTTAATCTGTTCAGAAAGTTAAGTAGTTTTTGTTGATGTAGTTCAAGTCCTCTATTTCCCTTTAACAAAATACATAATAATCAAACGGTCGTGTTACAATGGCTTATTGGAAATAGCGGAAAAGTTTTATTGTTTAATTGATGCTAAATTGAAAACTAAATAATGTATCGATACGGAAAAGAGTAAAGTTATAATCATAATTGTTAATCAGGCTGTGAATATTCAATCCACTTTGATAATAAACTCAAACCAGTGTGAATGCAGGAGTTCATATCTGCAAATAACTAGTTCGAACAAAAGCATTCCGCACTCCCCTCTATAAATTATCAGGAAGGGGGAAGCAGTGACAGTATTTATCACCTCAAAAGTTCATTTACAAATATTAAGAATGTAACTAAAAATATGAGAAATGTGTAAACTTGCGTAGCCTTCGAGTAAGTTTAAAAGGAAATCAAAGTTAGGATAAGAAATTAGTTTTTATAAAAAGCTCAGAAGGAATATGAGCTATGAGTTAGACTTTATAATGTGGACACCAATGGCAGAACGCTGTCCGCTATAGTAGAAGGGGAAGCCTTTCCGCTACTATATCAAGACAGAAATAAATTCAAAGCACCCTCACCATTGTCCTCGTAGGATCATTCATTTAAACGAGGAAGTCGCTAAAACAATGCAAAGGACCAAGTGTTTGAATATGAATAATTAGGGCGAGTTTTCTCTACGCAAGTCTATTTGTTCCTTCCACTTTCACGAAAAAATAATGAAAATTTGAATAATCTGAAGAAATTAAAATAAGAGAAAATTCTTTAGCATACTAGCTTAACTTAATAAAGATAGAAAATGGAACATGCTGATGGGTAAAGAAAGGAAAGGAATTTAAAAATAATTAACGATGAAATTCTAAATTCTTTTATAGGTTAGGAGTTTTTTCCATAATCATTCAAAATTGATTTAACTTAAGAAATTAGATAGAGAGAGATGTAATATAGAATAATAAATTAATACTTTTTCGTTTTTTAGATAAAAAAAAAAGTATTAATATTGGATGATAGCTAAATAATGTAAGCCCAAAAGCCAATGCCAAAATAAAGTTGCTACATTTTTTACACACGTCGATAACATCATTACCCTTCCTGTCAATGCTAAATGAGTTCAATTGAAACGAAATTATATTAGCACGGTCTCGTCACAAACAGTTAAGGAGTCAATAAATGTTATATTTTAGTATTCATATGTATACCCCATAAACTATAACTAAGTAATATATTAAGTATATTTTATATTTTTGTGAACCTCATGCATTTTGAGTAATAGCCAAACGAATAATGTATAAGCGAAATATTTAAATAGGTTTATAAGAAATGTGCTTTATTCAACTGCTACCGCAACATAAGGGAAGTCAACCACTTAAAAGGTAAAAAATAAATGCAATTCAACACAGTATAAAAAGCCATTATACTATCTTTTTGTTAACGGTGCATAAAATCTTTTTCCTACAAAATAATTATGCCTAAGTAAGATTAATTTCAAAAGTCTTAAACTTTAGTTAAAAAGGGTGAGGCATCTAAAAGGGGGACTTATACAAGGGAGTCCTATATTTGTCTGGTCCCACTATATACAGGACTTAAAGCTTATAAGTCAGGTGGTCTAATTGGCGCACCGTTAGTTAACTATTGAATGGGCCTTCTACTGGGTTTTGTTGCGGGCCCGGGGGTGCTAGGGCCCCTACCTTATCGGACCGAGCCAGGCACGCCTCCCTTGCACAAATCATCCCGGCTTTGGGAAGCCCCCCTACGCCCCAGAACAGAAATTAGCGCCCCCACCAAAAAATGATCCATTCCCTTCACGAATCTTATCTAGCATCCCTTCCCCCACTAAAACTTCCATTTTTCCACCCCAGTTATGTTATACGAGGAGCGTTATTGTTCTATATTGGGCCTTGGAATGCTTTGGGGCTCCGGCTGGGTAAACCTACCCTTCTCTGATATGTATTCCTCGGAGGGACTGTTTCTCAACTTTTTATCCTGATTTATATCTGGCCATGTCACTTGGGAATAAGAACTGGATATATATATAAGAAAACTATCTAACTTATATTAGCCATACAACACATCTGTTATTTCACCAAAAAAGCATGCTATGTTATTTTCAAAAATAAATAAATAAAATAATAATAGTAATAATGTGAAACAGACCCTAAAAAAGACAGTTTTTTGTGCAACCAAAAAATATTAACAATAATTGCATAAATGTATAATACTCGTAGTTGGTATGTAAAATATTATTTCTACGGACAGAAGATGAAAAATATATTTTAAAAGAAAAATTATTCACAATTCGGGTACTTTTATAGAAAAGGGCCCCCCTTTTTGTTTTTTATACACCTTAGTCTAAGTACCTATTAAGACAAAGGGATATTCAGTCCAATATGCTTTGGGACCAAGGAATATCACACTTTTCTATTAAAAAAGTGTGTATTAAGTTGTATAAGAAAGTATATTTGATTGAAAAGAAAAAGGGGGGCCCTTTTCTATAAAAGTGCCACAATTCGTACATTAGCACTGTAAAATGTATTAATTATATCACTACTTTCACGCAGTACGTTTGACTTTTCTGAATTGGTAAACTTGATGTCACAGGATAATAATTTGATTTACGTCTTCACACTCGTTTTAAGGTCCCCTGAGTCCAAAAAAGTATCTTTTGACATTTTGACATCTTTTAAAATATATTTAATAATAATTAAATCAAATCAGATATTATTGGATTTAACTTGTTATCAATATGTTCACTTGTGAGAATGTTTTGCTAGAGTCCGATTTTTCAACTCCACGTTTAAGAATTAATATACTTACCTATCATACAATTAAACTCCAATAGGAATATTCCTACAAACCTTTTTCAATTGTAAATAAAAAATCAACAAATTATTATAAATTACTGGTTATTTCAATAAATAATGAATAACTTTCAACTTCAACTGATAGTTGAATAGTACAGAAGAGCTAAACAGAAAAGATACTGAAGAAGCATAATTCATTTCACACAACATGAAAGGAAAAATAGATTCGGAAGTCCCACAATGATGGATATCTAACAAGTAACAATGCTAGAAAAAAAATATATCTTGATACTAAAATAAAAATGATTTCAATGATAGGATACTAATGAAGATAATAATAGAGTTAGATTAGTTCTTTAGGGAGTAATTGCTGTAGCACTAGAATTGATTCGGTCGAGAAAATTCATAGCAGTTTTGACGACAGAGGTAATGAACTACCTGAGTACATTTAAGGATCTTATCTCATGAGTCATTAAGTGTATTAGAAACCTATTAACAGATAAGAATATAGATTTTGTGCCTAAACCACAACTTACAACGAGAACTTGGCAGACACCTCGACATACCAGCCAAGTCTTTAGACTTAAACCTATAATCAACAACCCCTGGTACATTATTTTAGGCTATAAATGACTAGGTATGTAGGTTTGGAGGTACTTCTTTAGATGGTTACTCCCCTATGTTTTTTTTTTTTTTTAGAATATAAATGACCTGGACTAAATAACTATTAAGACAAAGGGATGCTTAGTCCAATGTACTTTAGGACAAAGGAATATCATACTTATGTTTTTTTAGGGGAGTAACAGTCTAAAGAAAAAACTCCGAACACCTTCTTCAGATGGTTACTCCCCTTTGTTTTCTTAATAAGGGGAGTAACAATCTAAAGAAGTCCGGTTTCGACATATTAATTTTTAAACTTACTAAAATAATTAACATAGGTAACAACGTTTGGTCAAAATAAGGCCAACTGAAACATTTTAAAAGTTAAATTATTGCGCATAGGTATTGCCAAGTCATAATAACAAAATCGACACGAAAATGTATTTATTATTAATCTTTTAAAATGGAACATAGCCGTAAAATAATATTAATATAATCATAATAAAATAAATTTAAATATGATTACATTACTCCTACATCATACTTTATTAAGATTTTGATCGAATGAATCTCTGGAAAAGAACAAAATATAAGATAATGTTTCCAGTTATAAAACAAAGTGACTGTAAAATATGTACTTGTTTCAATAATGTTTATTTTTATATTTCACGCAAATAAATAAATAAAAGGAGATTTTCTTAAAGAAATGATATATATACTGTTCGCTGTTGCTGTTCTATAACAGTATTTTCTATATACCGTTGTAGGTATAATTTTTAAAGGCTCAAAAAGACTGGTGGTTCGAAAGTCAGAATATCCTTTACTTTGGAAGCTAGGTCAAAATCTAAAATGATGGGTCCAAAAAAAACCTGCGGCTCGCATGAATAAAAAGGAAGTGCACATAAAAAATTGATTTACGAAGCGTAGGAATGATAAAGGGTGTAAGGTTAGTGTGTGAGAAAATCAATTGTTTAAAGAATTAGGCAGATTAATGTCGGGTGTATTGGTGGAAGCACGCTTCTTATAATATAGGGGTTGGGTTCTAGATGAGGGAGGCCTCGTTCAAGATGGGCCAGTATACCAACTCCCATAAATGCGGACCCTTCGATAGGTGGCTTAGGGAACAACACGTTTACCTATAATTTAGATAACTGGTCCCCCAAGCGACCCTATTCGACCTGCAAATAGCCCTGATTTTCCTCCAAAGCTTTAACTATAGATGTTTCTAAACGTTGACCAACGGATCTCAGTATTTTCAATAATAGGAATAAGAATAAAAAGCTTGATATTACAATACTTACATTTAAGATAAGACTTAGAGTATAAAAACAATCCAACAATTTAACTTTACCTAAAACAGAAAAAAGATAAAAGTAATATCAGTAAATGCATATAATCATAATAATTTTTAAGTTAAACAAAATCAGATAATAGATTGCAATACAACAATGCTTGATAAAGTACCAGCTAAATTTCAATACAAAACAATTTTACTTTTCTTTTCCATTAAAGCTAAGATGAAATGTTACTCTGAAATGGAGGAGACAGTATGGAAATAAAAAAGGACTAAATATGAGAAATCAAATTCTGTAGATTTTTTAAACATAAAAATAAAAATAAATTAAGTAAATATACGGAACCCGATTTCCATTAAATTGTGGTGTTTGGGATTTATAATCCGAATAATAAAACTTAACTTATAAAATCTCATTGGTTCATGAAATCTCGGAATAAATGGCTTAAATTTATTCATCCTCTCACTACCATTTTTTTGGATTAATATTATTCTACTTAAGACAAGTTGAAAATAATATAAAAGTTCCCACAACAAATACTATACTAAAATAAAATAAATACTAGGAATAGCAGCGAGAAGGTGCTTGGATATTGGTAAAGATTTTCTTAAGTGATATGAGAATAGGAAACATCTTTGGTTAAATACAACACCGGTCAAGAAATCGTACAAGAATGTAGGTCTTTGTTTAAGGAAATACACATAAGAATCCAGTTTAAAGAAATGATAAAAAAAAAATCAGATAATGTCTGAGCGATTACCCCCTATACCTTATTGGGAGAGAAAGTCAAAAACACATCTCACGTGATCTGACGTATAGACTCATGAAATGCCAAACATATTAAGTTCACGTTGTACATATAATCCATCTACGTTAAATAACAATTACTTTCGATTAAACAGACTCGTTTGGACTATAGGAATGAAAGTCAACCAAGGAAATAAAATAATGCTAATATAACACGTTTTTAATTATAAGACATTTCTAGTTTAATTCCTTAATTAAACTCGAAAGGTCCTAAAACAATATTTCAATGACTTCATTTCTAATACATGTTTTATTCATTATTATTAAAATGTCATTCTATGGCCCGCCTAGCTGTCACAAAAGCAAGCTTTACAACAAACTAAAGCAGAAGTGAATATGAACGAATTAAATTCAAGGGCCAAACGCCAAATATAATCTTGTTAAGACGTGAACTCACTATTCTGAGTCTGTACATTGTCAAAGCGAGACTACAAAGCGCAAATGCACTGAGAACCTCTAGTAAAATATATATCAACAAGTCTTAGACACAGATGCATGTTACTGTCCCCATGTTCTCCACCCCTTACATATCCTCACCATAAATAAGGTACTAGAGGACACATCCTCGTCCCAACCCTCCAATACTAGCGATGTCCTCAGTAGGGAAACCTACGTACGACGTGTACAGACACAGTCCACTCCCTCCCTCTCTCAAGTACCATCACAATTCACTTCTCTCCCTATACATAGACTAAACTCACCCGACTTTAAAAAACAATTCTAACACTTGATATTCACATTTATAAAATACTGTGAATAACATCTTTTACAATAGATATAGATATAACCAAATTAATTAACTGTACTTTAAATTATGTTCCTTAACGTAATAATTATTCAAATACTATAGAATTATATTAATTTAATATATTATAATCATGTTTTAATTAAGTAGGTACAGAATATAATACGAACAGTATAGACAATATTGTTACTCTTATTATAAATTCTTTATTGGCATTTTTTCACTCAAAGCATTTTTTCGAAGCATTTTTTTCCTTCTCATTTGTTCATGATCATTCAAAGCAAAAAAATCGATAAATTTAAATACCTTCTTTTATTAGAAGAGCATAGGAAGTGATAAAATAAATGTATAATAAAACATTAATTTAATTAAGTCTTAATTTCTGCCGTTTTTTAGGGTTTCGTTGGTAAAACCAAAAAAAAGAAACCCTTATAGTTTCGTTCCTGTGTCTGTCTGTCTGTCACTCTGTACGGTTCCAATAACTTTTGAACCAAAAGAGATAAAAGCGTGAAACTTACCAGTAATAAAGATCGTTTTGACGCACACACAGGAAAAATATAGAGAACTCAAAATAATCAGCTGTTCAAATTCAAAATGGCGGATAATTCACATCGCGAGAAAAAAATATTTTTTTAAAATTTTGAGTGGGGTATCAAATGAAAGGTATTGAAGAGTAGATTACACATATATATACCATTTGGGTGAAGTGTTTAATTTTCGGCGCCATTTTGTCAAAAAACATCGACATTTTTCGTGTCCCCCCCCCCTTACTAATTTTGTTTCACAATACCAACGAAACCCTTTTTACGTGAGACTTCACGCCTTACCAATTTTTTTAAAGACAACAAGGTATGAGATGAAGGACAAGAACTTCAACCTTAAAAAAAATCACATTCTTCTTAAGAGGAAGATCTGTAGTAAATGAAGATCTCAAGGAAATGAAGCTTAAATGGTTCCAACTCTAGTTCTAGTAAGATGTTATCAGCGGCTTTATTCCTTTGTATACTAGTTGTAAAATAAAGAAATGTTATCAGATCCATGAAGAATCCTTTCACTGACTGTACCTTATGAACGATCTTTAGTGAGACTTCTAAAAGCAATGATTTAAATTAAATCGTATGCAATCAGATATACTTTACAAGAGGAAAAAGTAAATGTAGTCGGATCAAAAGTTGGTAAATTTTTAAACAAAATGCTATATTACTCAGCTGTATTCGAAAAGAAAACATATTGATTTGAGGAGATAACGTAAAATCTTCATTTACTTTCAATATATTTTAAGATATTAAAGTATAATCTTATTATACAACATTAACTTGTTTTAGAAGCCGTGTTTTTAACAGAGCAACATAAGTCTGAAGGTTCCCTGAAGCTACTTTGTTTCATATCTATGACACCCACGTATGTTAGATACACAAAGAAATCCACAAGGTAGATAGCTGAAGGGAAATCCTCTCCGCATGGTGTACATTTGAAAGCGAGTTAAAGGATAAAAGAAAAGATTCCTAGTGTCTTTTGAGAATATAATAAAAGGGGAAAGATGTAATTTGGGAAGGCAAGTATTATATATACCACTTAGGGTTAGCGTTTAATTTTCGGCGCCATTTTGTCAAAAAACATCGAAATTTTTCGTGTCCCCCCCCCCCTAAAATCGTACTTCCGCTGTTACTAAAAATATAGAAAAATATGCAAAATGTGCGGTCTGCTGGGCCAATGAAAAAATAAGATTAGCAACTCGATCTGATTTACTGGAAATCAAAGATGGCGGTTAATTCATGTCGCTCGAAAAAAAATATTTTTTTTAAATTTTGAGTGAGGTATCAAATGAATATTGAAGAGTAGATGACAAAAATATAGAACACTTGAGGGAAATATTTCATTTTTCCCTTTTTACGTGAGACTTCACGCCTTACCAATTTTTTTAAAGACAACAAGGTATGAGATGAAGGACAAGAACTTCAACCTTAAAAAAAATCACATTCTTCTTAAGAGGAAGATCTGTAGTAAATGAAGATCTCAAGGAAATGAAGCTTAAATGGTTCCAACTCTAGTTCTAGTAAGATGTTATCAGCGGCTTTATTCCTTTGTATACTAGTTGTAAAATAAAGAAATGTTATCAGATCCATGAAGAATCCTTTCACTGACTGTACCTTATGAACGATCTTTAGTGAGACTTCTAAAAGCAATGATTTAAATTAAATCGTATGCAATCAGATATACTTTACAAGAGGAAAAAGTAAATGTAGTCGGATCAAAAGATGGTAGATTTTTAAACAAAATACTATATTACTCAGCTGTATTCGAAAAGAAAACATATTGATTTGAGGAGATAACGTAAAATCTTCATTTACTTTCAATATATTTTAAGATATTAAAGTATAATCTTATTATACAACATTAACTTGTTTTAGAAGCCGTGTTTTTAACAGAGCAACATAAGTCTGAAGGTTCCCTGAAGCTACTTTGTTTCATATCTATGACACCCACGTATGTTAGATACACAAAGAAATCCACAAGGTAGATAGCTGAAGGGAAATCCTCTCCGCATGGTGTACATTTGAAAGCGAGTTAAAGGATAAAAGAAAAGATTCCTAGTGTCTTTTGAGAATATAATAAAAGGGGAAAGATGTAATTTGGGAAGGCAAGTATCCGAGTCTAGGGGGGCCTTGGTGCATTAAGTGTAGCTTTTGGCCTGCTTCCATCTTGGCCGTTAGACAGAGCCCTCCCAAGAGAATACATTTTGGCACTATCTTCTTTTCTTTGGATGTTCTTAACATTACACAAGAAATATCTCGGTGCTAAATCACGGCAAGACAGCTTCCGCCACGGATTCCCAGCATTTTTCAAACATCGTTTCATTTTCGCATTCAAAAGTAAGAAAGTAAAGGGAGCGAGGGAGACCAAAAATTAACATTATTTCGATCGTTAAATAAAGAGAATGGTAATTCGCGAAAAAATAAGTTTCATATTTTAAAATTTATAAGTATGCTTAGTGTACCTAATATCAATGAATATAGGAGTAAGAACAAAAGCTAAATACAGAAATATCGATACCGAATAATAATATCATTAGTATATTATATTAGTATAATATTTCTATCGATTTTTCTAAACAGTCAAATATAGGAGCCATAAACACTATTTATAAATTAGGTTATAAATACCCAATAATAAATAAACCCATAAGTTATGAAGGATTAGTGTGAGAGCTTAGAGGTCACTAAAAGCTGTTAAATTTAGTCATTATCGATCTGGGACATCCTATACATAAATCTGCAGGGATCTTCAGAGGATCTAACTTGTATATTTTAATGTTTATCCTTAACCACCATCCTATATATTATAATTTTATTTAAGATACTATTTTTATTCTCTTATATTTATGTAACTATTCATGAATATTCAATGCTGTAGCAGCAAAACCAAAATGACCAGCCAAGTATATTTTTTCTACTTAAGGTATTTGTAAAAGAAATACAAAATTAAAGCACAGAAAACAAGTTTAAATTTAAAGAAAAAAGTGAAACATTTGTAAAAAGCGTATAACTTTTGAAAAAGGAAAAATAAATATTTTATAGCGGGACAAATAGCAAATATTTGTTTTATATAAACATTTCTTTATTTTTCCTCTGTTTGTATTAATTCAATTTAGATTTTATTTGTTTTATGCCGGGACACGCAGGGGTTGGGTGGGAAGTAGGAAGGATATCGTTTCATCTGTTGATTTATCGACGCATAAAATATGCGCTCAATGTTTGCCACCCACTACAGAAAAAATAATAAATACTGTATATTTCTGTTGACTTTTCACCTGGGTAACTGCTGAGTATGAGTAATCCGGTATAATCCCGCTAGGGGTGCTGTTGGCCGAACAAACACCACTAGGAGAGGGGGTAGGTTTTAAAACCTACGGGCTGCAAAACCGGTCGCAAATCAGCCTCTGGCCCAGATTATACCCGGGGCCCTACCAATTTATGTTTCGGTGGACCTTATACCCCCATAGCCCCGGTGTTCATTTTACGCCTCACAGACATACATACACTATACCTACAGTACATCCTCCCCTCCCATCCTATAAATGAATTTTTCCGCCCCTTTTTTTTTCAGATCGTGTTAATTGCACGTTTTTTCGTTGCCGGGCGTTATATAGAAGGGGGCGGACCTATTCCCTACTCCACCGGATTTCATATGGCTCGCTTATCATCTGGCCTTGCCCATAGATTTCGCACATAACAAACTTTGCATCCAACCCCTTTCCCATCTCCGAATCCAATATCGTAAACGATAGGGGTGTATACAATGATGAAACAAAAAAACAAAAACAATAAAACAAAAAAAAAACTGGTAACAAAAATCTCTACGATCTCAAATAATAGATGGATTTCTACATTCAGTAGCTCTTAAGATTAACTCCAAGTAATTAAGAAAATAAAAGAGAGTCAAAAAAAGATATAAATATTGGTGTAAATATACTTTTAATATGATAATAAATCCCAAAAAAAAACCACTTATGTAAAAAATTAAGCCGTCTTCCGTAAAAAGTGGTGAGATCATAGGTGAAGCCACGGATATTAGACTAGATATTAGTCTAGTCTAATATCCGTGGGTGAAGCCAAGTTTCTACCGTCCGAGTAAGTTCTACTATAGGTCTGATTCATCTAGTACAAGTAGGTAAATAATGTTTGACTGCCTCCCCTTTCTATTCTTTGTACCTCACAAACGCAAACATTTTCTTTCCCAAATTACTCGACATGATGTAAAATTTTTGACTTCATACGCAGACCAAAGGGGCTAAAATTAGAAGAAGTGTCTTTAAAAAATTAAAATTATTATTTGAATTGTTGTAGTTTAAATAACTTGGTGCTTTTTTCACTTCTCTTTTAAGTATGTAATCTTTTTGTTTCTCTTTTGTTCAGGGTTTTCATATTGAACTTAATAATTAATACTAATACATACTGTCAATCTATCTACACACTATACTGTAAAATCAGTGTCAACCTTGACCTAACTTATTCCAATACAAAGTTCTATTAATGAGAGTAAAATAATACTTTAGTTTTGATGTTCTCTACACTCTACAAGGTAGCGCTATTAGCCCAAGTTATCATTTTTTTATTAATTTTGCTTAGCCGGTTTTTCTATTACCAATTAGTCCAGGAGCCAGGTAGAATAACCCGGAAAGTATTTTGAACTTAAGGAAATTTTTACAGGTAACTCAGGAGTCCCCTGGGATGCCAATAATGGGTTTTCGACCTCGTGGCCCTAGTGCTAACTTGAGGAGAGGGTAAAAACCCCAATTTTTCCGCTCTTTTTTCGTTTTTTTGCCTCTAACTCGAAAACAACGAGTCAAACATACAAAATATACCAGTACAAAGTTAAAGAGCATCACATTTCCTATAAAACTCACTGGTCATACGACTATTTTGTCCCATAAGGTACTGAGATACAGCATTTTGATAAATGCAACATTTTAAAAAATGTGAATTTTAAATTTTAGCATTTTAAATCGATCAGACTTCTAGGATCTATTGATAATACATACAACAATATATATTATGGCACATACAAATTGCAAACATGTTTGCGCTCACCTCTGAAAAAAAATTAGTCGATTTCATTTAGCTAGTTTTGCGCCAATAAAATCTGACTGGGGCGACATACACACATACATACACGAAAAAAGTTAAGGCCGGATTCGGTTTTTGGAATGTATAAAATGAAAAAGTATCCAATGTACAGACAAAACTTTAATGTTATGTATATAGATATTCCTTTATCTTAACAGTTGATTAGACTAAGAGATATGATCACAATTATATACACAAGTGTGATATGTCTTTGTCCCAAAATACATTGGAATAAATATCCCTTAATCTTAATAGAAATTTAGACTAAGGAATATGTATAATATGCTACTCTGTATATATATGTTCCTTTGTCTAAATAACTATTAACACAAAGAGATATAGGGGAGTGCTAAAGTAAAAAAGTACCATTTATTAATATTAATGCCTTAACATAAGCCGCTTCCTAGAAAGATACTCGTACACGGTACACGTACAATAATTGACTGCAAGAGGCAAGAATGTTTTATTGACAGAAGAACCACAGGGCTGATCACTCTGCCTTTAATATGATATTCTGCTTTAATTTTAGTTATCATAATATGATATTTGCTCATTTTCCAGACATAAATATTAAAAATTTATCTCTGATACCAGAAAAAATGTAAACTTTTTATAAAACATTATCAAATAAAAACATCTCGAGACATGAAATACACAAAATTTCAGACAACATAAATAAATGTTTTATAATTATAAAACAAAAGTTTAGTTTCAAGAACCGTAAAAAGTATAAAAAATGTAAAGGAAGTTCCCTTCTCTTTATTACGTTAAATAATAAAAATAATAATTTTCTCCAAGATAGCAATCGGGTCATTAAAATTAAGAATTAAAGGTAATGTTCGTTGAGGGAGTCTAGGGGAAGGGAAGCGGAGCCCTGACTCACAAAGGCTCGTCCTGAATCACTACGCCATCCTAAGGGCTGTAAATAAAAGATTTATTTAGTTATAAATGTATTTGTACCGGGAGTATGGGTCCCAGGAGAACAATATTCCCTAGATTGACTACGGGGTAGGTTTACCTACACCCGTTACACTAAGGAGAAAACATTATAACTAACAACTAACACACTATATTCTATTAGTTTTAAACCCAGCCCCACAAGAGACAAAAACATTATATATTTCAACCATATTTCTAGTTTTATCGAGTTTACACGAAAAGTTTTTTTTATATTTTTTACACTTTATTTATTAAATATATAGATTCTACATAAAATAGGTTTGTTTAATATTTGATAAATCTCAGGGAAAAAATCGATTTAATTGAAAAGGGTAAGAGAGGGTAATTAAAAATAAAGGGGAATAGGGTAATTGCGGATTTCATGTAGAAAGTAATCTAAACATGAAGTATTAAATATTTTAAACTTACATTTATTGTCAATATGGAGTAGTTGATATAAAGAATATACCTACATAAAAATGCTATAAAAAGTGAAAATAACTGATATATAATACTATATGATTCATTATAGTAAAATTGCAAAAGGCTTAATAAGACAAATTTCAACGTTATTAATTGGTCAACATCAGTGATCATTGGTATGATCCATACTTATAACATCATTAAACATTATTTAGTGGTATTTAATGATAAATTAAGTGAAGTTAAATATCTCTGTAATCATTTTTATCTCGTATTATTTTTATCTTGACATTCTAGCTTATGTAAAACCCTAAATAACATTTTTCTACACAAATACATGTTTAAGAGCTTAATTGTTTATTAATTATTTTTATATCTCATAGATTAACCTTCATCGTAAAATAAATTAATAAAAAATAAATGCAGATTAGTTTTGACCAATCAAAGTCTATAAAAATTAATCTTTCCACTGATTAAAGTGATTAAAAGTAACGAAGAAATGTGCAATGACAAAAATAGATTCAGGTATAAAAAAATCTCACACGGTACAACAGTTAATCAAAATATAATGGAACACTAGTGGAATATATCCCGCCTTATAGTTGATCAAGCTTATAATCAAGCTTTGATTGATATTCATTTTAACAAGGATAATAAGATCAGTTTCCATTTTCTAAAGTCAACTGATCACAGGTATTAAACTATTAGACAATCACCGCAGCTTATCTACATTCAACATTAACATTCCAAGGTTCTGCTTGAATAAGATAAACTAGTAATTTTATAGTCAAGTAGATGATAAAAGGTAGGTTAGAGGCATCAATTATCAGTATTATTATACAAGAGAAGATCAACTAAGCTATTTAATAAATTAATACATACTACTTTCTTAGTTAGCAAAATATTAATAGTTTTTTATTTTATAGTAGGTGGTATTTATGTTTAGTAAAAAGTGTACAATTATTTTTGGTACATGTGAATTTAAACTAATTTAGATAAATGTAAATTCTTTCCTAATGCTAATGATTAAGTGCCAAATGCCAAATTTGAGGTAAAAAAAAAAAAAATAAAAATACAATCTATCCTACAATAAAATTGTGGGGAGATCAAGATATTCTCACTAGGTACTGATCTATCTTGTGGGATTCTGATTCATTTAAAACCAATACCAGAATATCCATTATGGTACAAATGGAAGAATACGAGTAAAATGCTGTAAGGATACATAATATGTGGACAACAAAAGCTTAAATATGAGGACAAAATTGAAAAAACTTTAAAAGAAAGCGAAGAAATATGTTGTTTAGAGCGAGATTTTGTGAAATTTAATATTGTCAGTTAAAACCAATTTCTGTAATTAATCAGTATAATATCAAATGAAATAGGTATAAATTATATACATAATTATGTTATGTGTGTTTTAGCTTATCTGGTTCATAAAGATGGCATTTAAATGTTTGAAACCGGTTTTATTTTTCTTTGTAATTTGTCTTATATTGATCAAAGTTCTGTCAAAGGATTTTTAGATAAACCTTTAAGTTGTATAAGATACAAAACATATAATAATTAAACTAAATTATGCATAATGCTTAGATGGTACTCATATTATATGCGTGGATGTCAAAGATATATATGTTGTTGATTTCTAATGCCGCATTTACACATTCGCACGATTGACGAGGCGAGGCGTGAGGCGAGCCGCGAGAAGATTGTTTAAACGACTCACTCGTCATTCACCTCGTCAATCGCCTCGCGACTCGTGGCGATCGCGTCAGGAGCGGTCTCTCTAGCGCGAGTCAAAGGGAAATTCCTGGAAGTCTAGGGTTGCAACGAGTCGGGAGGCGAGGCGAACTCAGTGTTTACACACTCGCTGTTCATTTCACGAGTCCTTCTCTTTATCACGTGTTTTTTGTTTGTTTTTTTACTTTTTTCTTTTTAATCGGAGAATGGAATGGGTAATTTTTTTTGGAAATGTACCACGGTGAACCAGCTATTTAGGACCCTAACACCCACTATATTTTTTATAATATAAGTATAATATGAAAGTACAAAAATAAAATATAGGTTAATTCTTCTGTAATTAATTGGTTGAATTGACTGATATTTTTTGGTAATAAAATATAATGAAGTGACATTAAGTACTCATAAATCAAAACACTCTGTTAAAAAATAAATAAAGTTATATCAAAATTATCTATAAACTTAATACAAAGTTTATACATCTAACTAATACAAAACGTATATACAAATTTATATAAAGTTTATATATAACTAATATAAAACTTTAAATAAAGTTTGTACGTATATAAATAATATAAAACTTTATATAAAGTGTTTATATAACTAATATACAACTTTATATAGTTTAGATATCACTAATACTAACTTTATATATCTAATATAAAAGTATATAAAACTATATAAAGTTAATATATAAATAATATAAAACTTTATATAAAGTTTATATAATAACTAATATAAAACTTTATATAGTTTATATATAACTAATATAAAAGTATATATAAACTTTACATAAAGTTTATATATATAAATAAGAAAAAACTTTTCATAAAGTTATATATAGCTTATTTTATATAAACTTCCACCAGTGTGATTTTATTGTGTGTACTAATTGCCATTGATTGCGTTAGTAGTTGAATTAATAGAGAGTTCCGGCGAAGCACGAGGCGAGTCGCGAGCGCGAATGTGTAAATGCGGTATAACATTGAACATTGGTAGGTACTGCTATAATAAATAGATCAAGAAGCTATCAGTTAATTCATCATATAATTCGCACAACGTATGATCGAAACATTTAATTTATTACTATCAAATTAACCCAAAAAACTTACTTACATCTATAACTCTGTACGCTGAGGAAGCTTGTCATATAATATAATCAATTATATCTCATATAACAGATTTTTAAAGAATACTAAAAAAAATGTACTTATGGTGATTATAGAATAAAATACAACACTGACTATTAAACACTAACAATCAAAGACTGGCATCAACAATAGGAAATAAAGCCTGATAAGAATACATTTCAATTTCCAGAAATTAAGAAATTAAACTATACCGACGACAAAAATTTATAATCTGAAGACAAAAACACTGTCAATTTCACACAAAATATATCAAGTTGAAAACAAAGTGGCAGTTGAAATGGTTATTGTGAAGGAAGAGCCGAGGCACTGTAATTGCGGCGCGTACAGGCCTGGGGCTCAGTGATTAGCAGCTTGATCACGTTCATTGAGACCAATCTGACAGACATGTCCGGCCGTGTATTGCATGTTTAAATGAGGACCAGATCGATATCTTAATAAAAACAACTGAATTTTCGGGAAAAAAGAAGGAAAAAAGCACTTAAATTATTCTTCAGAGCACTCCCGTCGGCCAGTTTTTATCCACAAAGCATGTGTATTATATATACCCAAGATACAGAAAAATACATAAAATTTGTAAAATTCATCATTGTATTTAAAAAAAAAAAAAAAAAACCAGGTACATAATACAAAATTTATCATTCAACATTTCTTAATAATATGTACTAGGATAAGGATGGAGCATAATTATTTTATAAACTAAGTATTCACTAAAGTATTGCAGTAGGCACTTACTAACCCTTCGTGGCACGGCTATAAATAGTGGTCCAACAATGAGGCACGGGCGGCGTACTTTATGCGCCAATGCATTTTTCAAACCATAAATAGGTCAAATCCAAATTATCTTGATTGCGTTTTGGAAATGTTGAACTAAAAAGTCAATTAATGCATTAAATATTTATTTCTCAATGACATCTTTAATTATAAAAATAAAAATGACTAAAAAATCAGAGATGGCTATATAAAATACTCTTTCAGCGTTCTGACTTAGTATCAGGCTTTCAACCTTAATTAATCATTGTTAGTTGTCAAAGTCCTAAGATAACTCCTCACAACCATCATCTAATCCGACAACTCATGCAAACCGAAAAATATTGATCGGAAGGCATAATTTCTCTATACTGGACATGGTGGCACAGGCGGAGTATAGGTACAGTGCACCAAGACAAATAAACACGTCAAAACAATGCAAAACGAAGCAATAATCAAAACAGACTGTTTTATCTGTTTTAGGGGTCTCAGTGGTAGGGTGAAGTGAGGGTTTATTATTCTATTTAGCATCGTGAATCTGCGATTTTCAGAAACTTTTTTACTCATGGCGCACTCAATGCGCCAGGCCGTGTCTCGAAGGGATTTAAAGAAAGTGAATAATTTTTAATGACCTTAAATAATTATCAATTTAATGCCAAGCCATAATATGTTTGGTTATGATTTTATGATAAATGTTATTATAACAAGTTTCAAGACCAGGCTTCAAAATGGCAGCCAATATTAAAATTAAATTTCGTGGATTTGTTTGTCCAGTTTTTGCTGACTCGGCAAACTGGGTTAAAGAGGGCAGAAAACGTTGATTTTACGGGCGGCACAACAAGAAGTAAGAACAGGGCTTGTAGCAGATTTTCCTCAAAATGAAGTGACTTTAGTGACTATTTTTTTTCAAAATAAGTGACTTAATTTTAAGTAAAAAAAAAATATTTTAATTACTTTTTGTTGTTTAACACTGTTAAACAAATGCAATTATAAACATGTTAGAAAGGATATTTGTTAATTTGATTTTGTGTACCGTAACTGTATGAAAAAAAAAAAAAAAAAAAAAATCAGAAGGGAGTTTGGAATAAAATATTTTAAAAAAAGAAAAGAAAAAGGTCCTCCCCATCCTCCTGTACCTTTTTTTTATTTATTTTTTATAATTTTTTAAATAAATTTTTATTTTTACTTTTATCACAACATAAAGAATTAAGAAGTACAAAAAATATATATTAATGTATGGTACCCAATTAAATAAAAAGCTAATACTAGACAAAAAGAAGCTTGTAGTGTGGTAACATACATAATAAATGAACTAAACTATAATGGAAAAACATTTTACTTTTATCTAGCCTTTGAATATAGGCAAATAATCTTTAGTTTTGAAAATATAAATAATGAACATAATATAAAGAAATAAAACTTAACAATTTGAGATCAACTAGTATGATGAGCTTACAAAATCCCTTTTGAAAAGCAGTTAAAATATAAGTTTTGTATTTAAAATACTACAAAAAATTAAAATTTTATCCTTGCAAGCCCAAATAAGTGACTTTCAGTGACTTTTTTCTAAATAAGTGACTCTCGTCAAAATAAGTGACTTTTAGTGACTCACTACAAGCCCTGTAAGAACTAATTTTTCTGCCATGTTTCAACTCTGTAGGTTAAATACCCTGAGCGCTATACGATGATAACACATATACACAACACACATACAGACATCATGCTGAAAACCACTGAGAGTTTAAACACTCAAAACAGATTAATTCAGTTGAAATCTCGAAAAGAAATGGATGAAAACATCACTATTACCATAGGCGAGGAAAAGTAAAAAGATGACAAAAGTAATATTTTTCTCAGAATACATTATGGCTTCGGTAAACATTATTATTTTTTTTGTTACTTATGCCAATGAAGAATATGTTAAAAAAAAAGTAATGTTTTTTACAGTTTTATTATTATTTCATAAATAATTTATTAATAATAAATATATTTTTATTTGTTATTCTTTCTGTAATAAAACTGATGTTACTTATGCAGTAGAAAGTATTTCGTTTGAACATTTTTATTATTAATGGCTATTGTTTTGTTAATCTTAGCTTTTTTTTAAAGTTTCAAACTCATCTTGAATGATAGATTAACCTTTTAGATGTTTTATAAGCCACAAAAAAAGGCTAAAACTAAGGAAAAAGTCAAGAAAAAAAGGGTC
Source organism: Gerris buenoi (assembly GCA_001010745.2). Classification (NCBI taxonomy): domain Eukaryota; kingdom Metazoa; phylum Arthropoda; class Insecta; order Hemiptera; family Gerridae; genus Gerris; species Gerris buenoi. The sequence goes on from KZ651109.1 coordinate 1,387,536, forward strand.
AAGACAGGTAGATAAAGTAACACACCATTTAGGGTGGTTTTCATGGGGTAAATGGAGGGGGGTTTAAAGGGCATGGCTGGAGAGATATGGCTGGCTTGGGGGTGGAGTCCCTTAGCCCTAGGGGTAGTATGGGGACAGATCTACCATCATACTGTCTGTAGCCGCCAGGCTGCGCTACTCGCCTTTACTATAGAATGACACATGGTCTGCTGCAGTCTACTATACGATATAGCACAAGTCCAAAGCCCCGTTCATTCTTATCAACAGTGACAGGCTTCGCTTTGCCACTAAAGCTCATCAGTCAACGTAGAGAAACCAACATAGATCATACATGATTAAACACGATTCTGGTATGACTTTAACATTACACTTCGCTATCCATTCAAAACATCGAATAAATCATGACCGTGGTTCTCTAGTGTAAAGTTGTGAAGGGCAAATAACTTCTAATTTAAACAAGTATTTTAAAAGTAATTTATAAAATACATCAAAAAATAAAAAGATAAAATTAGATATACATACTTATATCTAGGCATATACACAATATACATATTTTAGAATACCGGGAAATTTGCAATAGGTATATATTTACCTCAGAACTTTATTTATTATACATATATAAAGCAACTAAAATGTTATATGAACTAAAGTAGTTACATGATCCATGATCTCTTGACTTTTAACCTAAAAGAAACTGCGAATTTTTGTTAAAACACTCCTAATTATATTGTTAGATTTATAGTTTTGTTTCCGAGCTTACCGAAGGTAACGGAACCTATGTGATCGTTCTGAAGAAGGAAATATTTTATAGCTCCGATTTCAAAAATTCCAAGACAGAAATCTGTTTCAGACATCAGGGAACATCATTGCTTCCTTGTCAGTCGGTCTGTCCTTCAAATTTGGATGGTAGGTCATAATTAGCCCATTTTTGGTCCCATTTAGGTTTTAACCTTTAGCGCCCATTTGTTTCTCTTCGACATACCCACAAACATACATTTATTCACACATATATCTTCAAAAGTACTCATCTGAATTTTATGAGATTTAATGCGGTTTGTCGAAAGTAGCCCAAAAATATCCTCAGATTAATCTCAACTATCTATAATTTTTTTTAAATTCTGCTAAATTGATCATTTACCTAATTTATGTAGAAAATCAAAACAATTTTGACAGATTTAAAAACGGCAGGGGGGGGGGATTTATATGTATTTGACAATAATAAGTCGTATAAGTAAGGTAATACGAAATAGGAAGCTATGTGTGCAACACTCATTGGGCAGTTTTTTCTGTTTGACCTATGGCCTATACAATATAAGGTTATTGTAGTATACTTGACAATCATGTCAAAACATACTGACATTAGGTTTTTATAATATTCGTTTATATGTTCGTTTTATAATGTATATTGTACTTATTATTCACTCGGGTGTTCTTATTACATCTGGCGCAGTCGGAAAATTGGATCGCAGAAAGGTGAATAATGCATTGTGTTATTAAGAAGTTACATAGTTACCTGTCAAAACCATTAAACAAATTAATAAAAGAAAATGGGCCCAAAGAAAAATCGAAAGACAAGAGGGGATAGTTTTGATAGAGAGTCTGATAGGGCAGAGACTACTAACATGAAAAACAATTTGCCGTCAACAAAAGCATCTTTGGAGGAACGTATGAGCCGATTTCGTTTTCCCAGTTTTGATCCCAGTGAGGAAGAATGGGAATATTATATATTAAGATTTGAAAATGAATTAGCTATTCATGGATTTTTATCTGATATAATTCCTGAGTTGGTGAGAAGGCAACTATTTTTAGCCAGAATAGGTCCTAAAGGATTCAAAATCGTTGTGGACCATTTCCGCCCTATAACTGTAAATGAGATTCCTTATAGTGATCTTAAGAAGGTGCTATACAAGTATTATACAAAGAGCTCATGTGTGTTAGCTGAAAGAATGACATTTACAGCAAGTAAACGCAGAGAAGATGAGTCTGTCACACAATTCCCGGCAGAGCCATTGTCACGGTTGCATATTGATTATGCAGGTCCGGTAGAAGGTTTGCATTGGTTGATTGTTATTGATGCATACAGCAAATGGCTAGAAGTACTACCGACAAAATCAACGACAGCGGGAAAAACGACAGAACTTCTAAGAACGCTTTTTGGACAATTCGGAGTGCCTCGTACTATTGTGTCAGACAATGGACCGCAGTTTACTAGTGGTGAATTCGCGGACTTCTGTAAGGGACACAACATCATCCACATCAGAGTAACACCTTATCACCCTAAGTCAAATGGGCTGGCAGAAAGAGCTGTTCGCACCTTTAAAGAAAGATTTAAAGCTTCGGGCCCAGGGGATAGAAATTTAAGATTAGCGCAAGTTCTTATGGCATATAGGAATGCGACGCAGAGTTCTACAGGTAGAAGCCCCGCAGAGCTGTTGTTTGGCAGAAGGTTAAGAACATGCCTAGATTTGTTGAAGCCGAACGTAGAAGGAAAAATGGACCAATCAATAGTGAAACAAAAGTTAAGCCACGACCAACATGTCAAGGAAAGGAAGTTTGAGGTGGGAGATCCAGTTTGGGTACAGGTAGCTGGAGGTAAAGGCTTTATCGCAGGACAGGTTACAGCCTGCACTGGACCATTATCCTACCACGTTGAAGTAGAGGGTGTAGAAAAGAGGTTCCACGCAGATCAGATGAGGAGCAGAAGACCACCAAGTCTAAGAGCTACAATAGAACAGGAGCAAGAAAGGGGGGAGAAGATGTAGTATACTTGACAATCATGTCAAAACATACTGACATTAGGTTTTTATAATATTCGTTTATATGTTCGTTTTATAATATATATTGTACTTATTATTCACTCGGGTGTTCTTATTACAGTTATGATAAGACTGGAGGTGGACAATTTTACACATTTCGATGTTATTACCAGAATAAAATATGCATCAATCTGGGATCTCACCACATATCCGTATTGGGACATTACTGCGGCGACATACGCATTAATCACCCATCAAATTAGTCATTTGATACATTAAGAGTACTCAAAAGAAACGCTGAATAAATATAAATAAATTATAATTTAAACTAACAGTAATTTGGTACCCTCCATTTAATGAATTCTTATTATAATAAGTAGGTATATAGCAACAAGTAACGTGTCTAGTTCTTGAAGGGATTTTTAAAATAAATTAATTTTGTTTTAGGTGAGTTAAATTATTTGTTGAATGCATACAAACATATTGTTTTTTAAGTAGCAATTATTTATACCAAAATTTTTTAGTGCAGCCAAAAAGAAGTGCTCCAATTAAACATTTAAAATGCATTAAAATTATTGCTATAACTTTTGTAAAAAACATTTTTGCTTACTTAGCCATTTTGAATAATTGGTTCTAAGTAGAGTGATGTGCATTAGGATGTCTTTAAGTAATAGTAATTTTTAACTAAATAGCATAGTGCAGTCAGTAAAAGAAGAAGCTCTATTAGTACACTGGTGAGTTATATCTCACCCTTGATTTCTCTATCATTCCAATTAGAAACTCGGTCAGGGCGGACAGACTCTGAGCGCTCGCCTTCATTTATCATTCCATTTTAAACGACTTCATGATTGCCGATTAAAAATAGCTGTCAAGGATGATATGTAGCTTTTTCCCTCTGGTATCCATCGCTCTGTTTCAATTCAAACAGTGTTGTTACTTTTAAAGAGTCAAAATTTATCTTAGATATAAGCTCAGACAATAAAGAAAGCAGAGGTAGAAAGGAGTCTCAGAATACCATCAAAAGTAATTCATACTTTTTTTCTTTTTTTATCATTAATACAGACATATAATTCAATAAACTATATTAAATAATCAAATATAAAACCTAGATTAGCTGTTTAGGCCGAGATTTTAAATAAATTATAGCTCAGGTTAAATCAATTGCGAAGAGGAAAAAGTTTATGGAGAGAGTTGTGAAAATTTAAGATCTCATCACGTTACATATATGTAGTTGAAATTATATGTATTTTATTTATTGTGGTGACGTTATATTATTTAATTTCAAACAAATATTAAGCCTCGTTCAGACAATGACACTAAGTGTCGCAACATACAATGCCGCAAGTGTCGTCGTATACAGTAGATGTCATGGCACTAAACGCACCATAACTTAGTGTCAAGCAGTGTCACGGTATTAAATATCGCGACATTAGTGTCATCGCGTGAACGAGGCTTTATATTAACTACAATCAATTTATTCTCTAAATTAAGATGCTTAATTGCTTTTTATAAGGTAGCCTATTTTACACAATGTGAGTATAAATATTACTACTTTGAATTTTCACTATCTGAATTAATTTTAAATAATTATTTCATAAAAGAAAATATCAATAAATAACATAATTGGCTATATACGTAAAACATTAAGAAAAAGTAATAAATGGAATTATCTATACCTATTATACAACGGATTAGTAGAAGTTATGGACAATTATAATAATTATAATCAAGTATAGATAAGAAAACTTTTTTTCTTATAACAACACACACACACAAGCTATTTTCTTTGCCTATAATGTTGGACCAGAAAAAAAGAATTACATAGCAAGACATGTCACATTACGTCTCATTACATTACTCATTAAAAAAATGTTGATTTATTATTTTACTTACAATAGATCTATAGATAGCAGAAGAATTAAGCATGTTTTAATACTATCACATTTTATTGGCTATAATATTCATTAAATTCATAGTGCAAATATTTAGAATTTCATGTATATCAGCTGGTAATTTATACTTACACTTAAACAAAAGGAAGTATGTGAACCAAATAAATATTAAAATACAATTAAATAAAATAAAATCCATGTTTATTTAACTATGAATCATTATAATTTAAAAATTATCCCCAATGTAAAGGTACTCATTTTAAATTTACTATAATTCTAACACTGTAAATACATATTACCAAATCTGCATTCAACTAATAATTATTTAATACAGTGATAATTAATTAATAGCTAAAAATTATGTTGACGAGTTTCTAATTAAACTGCATTAAAATTATAGGATAAAATATTTTTGTTAACTTTTAATGATATTTCGACTCCTGCTTAGGTTATTCTCAATTTCGATTTCCATTAATACTGATTAAAGATAGAGGAAGGTAAACTGCACTTATCTTTAACTACCATATTTTGATTTAATATTATCATTTATCTAATTTTACAATTATTAAAAAACGTTTGCAATATGTAATTGTAAAAAGAAAAAATATGGGTCAAAGATTTATTTAAGTATTGACAATTTATGTAAAGATGTATAGTATTGAAATAGATTAAAAATGAAAATCATGAAATCAAACTAAGTTAAGTGTGTAGAGAAAGATTTTTGAATAAGTCCAGTTTACGCGGGGATTTTGAGATGTTAGTTCAAGGGCTGGCCAACAGGTTGAGCGGGGGTCGCTGGGTGCATCAAACTAAGCTACTTCCACCAAGGGGCCACAAAACAGGAGTCTAATATGAAACCCACGTGATCCCCACATTCGACTGAAACCTTCTACAGCTGGTTATACCTGATTCAAAACATCAGGTTAAAATACTTCCTGTAATAAGTGCGGCTAGACTAATGCCTAATAGCTTCGAATCTATTAAACAAGCATTACTGAAGCTTCAGGAATATTTCCCAAACGATAATTAGAATTAATTAAGCCAACATTGAACAAATTATTTAGCAATTACTAATCATCAAAAAATAACGATTTATTTTAAGAGTAATTTTAAATTCCGTGAAAATAAAATCTCAGAATCTATATATGTATCTAGTTAAAAAAAAAAGCAGGAGGCAATTGCAACAGTAAAATAAAAAGAAAGTTATAATATTCAATTTCTTTAGGTTTTGAAAACTCAATTTAATAATTCAGTATTTGATTAAATGAAAATAATTAATAATTAATATAGTGGTTATTTAAAGTAAATAAAATTATAATTTAAAATAAATAATTAATACTTTAAAAATAGACGACTATTCATTTAAAAAGAGCAAAAGACCACAATTAAAATTTGTATTTTCAATTACTTGTTTTACATAATACATAACGGACGGTAGCATTGTTGCAGCAGGTTGCACTATAACAAAGGATGTGAAACATAAATAATTCTCGCATGCTAAAATATTTAAATATCAGGTGAATGAATAACTCGAGGACCTTGTAATAACTGAATATAGTAATAATTTTATGAATATATTATATTTTCCCTTCATTTTTTATTATTTCTAAAATAGTATGATGTATTGAAGACTAAAGAGTACTAATAGCTCATATTAATCTTCTTATATAAATAAACAAGAATGAATATAGTAAAATAAATGTCTTTTAAAACCGCGAGAGCTTATGCAGATTTATAATGCATTATAAGGGTAACGGCATTTATTTATTATTCCAATAAATATTTCTTTTAAAATTAATAATATTTATTATTTAATTTTAATATTGATTTTATTTTTGTATTATAAATAGGGACAATTATGTATTAAAATATCAATTAATGATCACAGTGCACACATATATCTATATTAGGTAAGAGTTCCTATTCCCTTAGTTATCAGGCTCTTTTTCACAACATCTCTTGTTAGAAGATAATAATGGAGTAACCTTGACACGGAAGAGGTAAAACGTACACTCTACCCCTAATTACATCATAACATGAGTGAAAAAACCGAAGATATAGGGAAGTCCATAACTAGAGTTTCTACCTGCTCATGCTAAACCCTAATATAGTTTATACCTCTTCTTTTATCATAACATAAAAATAACTTAAGCAAAATAAAATTGAAATATGTACCTAAAAAAACAAAAAACAAGACAACGGTTTCTTGTAGCGAGTTTGTTTCTTTGAAATGGCAGTTAGAATGAGGTGCGACACAACAGTGATAGAACATAATAGTTGATTGACTGTAACAGGCTAAAGAGATAACATAAAAAACCTAGTGTCTAGTTCCAAGGTCACTCAAATCTAGTTAAAAGGACCGAGACAGGATAACAGTGTGCATTTTTTATGTAGAGCACACGACTTAACATATTTAATATAAAAAAGCTTAATACATAAAACTTGTTTCTTTCATGTTAACAAAAACTAAAACGTTAACAAAAACTAAAACGTTAACAAAAACTAAGACGTTAACAAAAACTAAAACTGTTTACTAATTCATCATACGCCCATGTAGATAAATCTTAATTCAACTTAAGTGTAGAAACATGTTTTATGCATAGATATGTATTACCTATGGTTTACCATGTTTAATGCAGTAAAATCCGCACGCGGGAAATTGCGAGATCGGTATATCATACAAACAAAATAAATTTTAATTTCATGGACTTTTAAATCGGTATGAACCCATTAAAAGCAAAAATCGAATTCAACGAAATATCGACTTAAATGGCAGAAGGCTTCTTAGAATGATGACAAAACAACACAGAATTCCTAATTGATTTTCACACCTCTTCATATTACGATTACGGTGAATACCATGCAACTTTTAATAAGAGAATTCATTTTATTTATTTACACATGCATTTTTGTTATATCCGATAAAACTGAATCTGAGCTGAGGGCAAGGAGGTGCCCCCGGCTAAGTCTAGCGCAGCCGTACCATTCTTTACTGGACCTATCTCAAGGTATTTTTGACCCCCTCTATTATCTTATTAAAGATACTTAGATATGTAAAATTAATTTTAAGTAAGAGTTCATTACAAAATGAACCAGAAATACAAATTTTACACCTTTACCCATATAGTTCATAAGACATAATATGAGCCAAAAGTTATGTTATTATGTTACTGATCTATTGACTCATCATAATTTTAATGCACTACTATCGACAATTTTAATGCACTACTATGCGATCCTAGAAACTTGAAATTTTGTATAGGTATAGTTTAATGTACAAGTAAAGGAAAAATTACAAAATCTGAAAAAAAAAATATTTTTTTGCCTCCCTCAAGCTTTTAGAAAAATCGGCTACGCAAAATTAATAAAAAATTAAATAAATGATAACTTGCTCTACTAGCGCTTTCTAGTAGAGATCTTCGAAACTAAAGCTATATTTTATTTTCTTAAAAAAAAAAAAATCTTCAAGTATTGAGCTTGAAGTTTATATAAACAAAGTCTTGCCGCTCGTCCGCACTCATTCACCAGATAATTATTTAGTACCACGACGTTTCAAATCCCTTCTTGTAAACAGTGATATTTATTTTCAGTTGCTACTTAGTTAGTGACTTCCGTAAATAGGTACACTCATATTATATTGGTATGTTTTTAAGTTTATATAGAGTTTTCCTATCATGGAGAGTGTTTGAATGCATGGATATTTATCAACTCATTGACATTAATCTTAAAGTCAAGATACAGGAGTATCCAAGTAAACATGTTAATTTATTATTAATACTTTCTATACTAATTGAATTCATTAATAATCCAAAAACAAATCGAGGACTTAGATAATAACAATGATGATTCATCCCTAAATTTATATAAACTATCACAGGTTTATTTAATTTAATGATTTCAACAACTAAACTACCATCTGATACTATTTGATTGAATTAATATCGACAGTACGCATTTCATGAATTAAAGTGTCAATTTAGCAAAATAAAAGAGCGCAGATGGTTGAAATTAATCTGGGGCTATCTGCAGGCTACTTTAGACAAACAACCCAATTTAATAAAAATTCAGAATAGTACTACTTTTCAAGATACAGGTGTAAATAAATGTATGCTTGTGCGGATGGGGAAGAGAAACAAATAAGCACAAAAAGTTGAACATTTATGGCACCAACAATAAGCTGATTATGACCTACCATCCTAATTTAATAAAAATCGCAGGTGTAGTTTTTAAGATATGATAGATTTTGCCTTTGAATATTTCTACATCTAATATTTTCGTTCTCCAGAACGATCACATAGCTTCCGTTATCTTCGGTAAGATCAGAAGCAAAAACTAAAATATTCACTTTTAATCAAAGATTATTCGATAATATTTTAGAAAAGTAATGAGTAAATGTAGCCAACAAATAATAATTTTATAGGGGAATAGGGAATTACTGCTACCGTTTGTACTTTGTTAAACTTTACCAACCAGTTAGTATTTTAACGACTTACTTTGACATTAATAATATTTAAGAAATGTGGAGAGCATAAAAAAAATCAGGTATATCATTGCTCTTAAAAAAGCTTCCACACCAGGATTAATTTATCTTTGAAATTAATATTTCTCTGGTGGCTGTGCCTGGAGCGCAGAAGGGTAAGGGAGAGGAAAGGACATTAATAAACAAGGCTTCAGCGTGATTAATTGTGCCCTAAGTGGGCTGGGACGGGGGGGGGTATCATATCAAAAGTATAGATCTTAATTATCCTCGGAGCAGTATAACGTAATAAGGGGTGGGGGAAGAGCCACAATACTTCTAAAATAGGAACCGCCCTCACGCTATAACGTTTAATACATAATGACTGTCACTACCTGCAATAAGAGAAGCCAACATGATTTATAGCTTAAATTTATTATTTAGTTTCATTATTGTTTATAAAAAAAGATAATTCCCAAAGCAAATTGTTATTAGAGCACCGAACAATACAATCTAATTGATAACAAATAGTCAAATAATATTGTCACATGTGACAAAAAAAAAAAAAAAAAGGTAAGCAGTTATAACCCAATTTACTAAATTAAAAATGCACTTAGTCTGGTTAATTTAAGTTTAATAACAGTTAATAGTTAAAGATAATTGTTTATAATTGTACACAAATTGAAAATTAATATTCTGATTATTTTGAAAGTGTTTTATTTTGTTTTTATCTAGGGGCTGTATAAGTAAAACAATTAAGCATCCCCCTCTTAAATATCTATCTTCCCTTTACAAACCCTAATTTAATTAGGGATTCTAGGGGTCTTGATTCTGGTTCCTAGGTTCATATCAACACAAAAACTAATACAGCTTGACATTTTTTATTTTATTAAGAATATTTATAAAGCCTTAAACTATTTTCTTTTTCTTTTTTATTTTTAAATTCACGAAACATTATATTTCCATTTTAATTATTATACTAACTACATATCAAACCAATAGCACGCATTCATCAAAGTGTGCAATCAACAATTCTCAATAAAATTAGAGGGTAGCAAAGACGATTCTAATAAAAAAAAAAATCAATTATCTTATAGCGTTTTTTTATTTCTTAAAAAAAAAAAAAAAA
>KZ651109.1:1410710-1456024 GCA_001010745.2 Gerris buenoi
AAAACAAAACAATTTATATTGTTAATATTAAAAATTAAAGAAATGTTAATTACATAAATTACACTCACTTATAAGTGAATGCTAATATTTATTAGAAGGGCTTAGATTAACTTAACATTAAACGTACTCATGAAAAATAAAATCTTTTTCATATGTATATATACAGAATATAATACAATTGAGTCTATATTCAATAAATATAATACAAAATACTATTGAAAGGTGTAATTTATTTATGTACATACTCCTAAATAAATTTAGGATTTTTTTAGGATTTAGGATTTAAATGACTATCACATTTCAAATCTAGATACCTTATTATTATAAACAACCAACGCTAGGTATCCCACACTGGTATTGTGAATTTAGAAGTGGACAGATCAATATAGTTCTCGGTGATATATAGTCCCAAAATCGATCATTGCGATGTCTTATTTTTTGGCTTATAAAATCTTCAACTTCTTCACGGTCTATATAGGGAAGTCCGAAGATAAATTTAATCAATTGACCATCGTTGGTAGAACATCGGTTGTCCTCAGTAAATCCATAAAATCCTGATTTTTTCCAAAGTGCTTGGTAAGACATTTCGAACGGCTTGTTGGATTTCAATTTCGAAGTCCGCTACAAAGTTCTTTGAGTTTAGACGGGATGCAAGAGGTATCCGGCTTACCTGACCTCACCCTTTAGACTAAGAGGCTGGCGCACTTCGACCGTAACCTTTTTCTAATCCGAAGGGGGGCTGGCGCACTTCGGTACCAGCCGCTTCAACAACATTGAAAATGTTTACCTTCTTAATCCCTTTTAATCTATGGTGGCACACTCTCATTGAATATTATTGGATTTTTATGTTTTCAAGTAAACATAGGATAATCCTGTGTTATCCTCAAGGATAAAAATGGTTTGGTATTTTAATGATTATTTCTTAAAGGAATTTCTCTATGGTTTTAAAGGGAATATGAGAGGCTGATGTTAATCAATGTTATTCATTTATTTGGATACTAAAAATAAAACAGCAGATATAACAGAACTGAGTGACAAAAGATTTAGTTTCACGTGATTATGTATATGTATATTATCTGAAGTTTAATTTGTTTTAGCAATAAACTTAACTGAAAGCATTTTAATTAATGCTCTTTTATGCTTAAATTAAGATGCGACTAATATAGTTTGAACAGTTTGTAGCTAAGTGTTAAAAAAATTAAGTAAAATAACATGGAGACACAGGACAAATAAGTAGAGTAAGTAAGTTAACTAAAATGTAGACATTAAATGCTCGAGGGATGGATACCTGATTTTTATTTTAAGGTTTGTTTAAGCCAAATTACTCATGGAAACGTCTGAATTTAAGTTAGGGTTTTATTTCCTTTTTTAAAAAAAGGTACCTAGCTTTTTAAGAAGAAAAAAAATAACGTTACAATATCGGCTGTTCTGTTAGTTTTACGTGAGGGCAACCACCTTTGCCCATGAGACATCAAGGTACAATAGAACTCATTGAATAAAAGAGATCAAATAAAACACAAGTTAAAAAAGGCCAAGAACCAAGGACAATTCTAACGGTACACGAGTTTTACCTGTGGAAAAAAACGAAGGACCTTCAAGAATTATTGAGAGACGTGCATAGTAAGGTAAGGGTCAAAGGTAGGGTGGTAAACAGTTGGAGGTGTCGCAGTTCACTTTCAAACTAGTTACACTTAGGAGCTTTGGTCAGCAAGACGTCTATTAATGTAGGTAAGCATTGGTCATCACAGTACTTTTCTAAATTTAAATAAAATAATTAGGTAGTTTAAATTAGAAGGCCAGATGAAATAAGTTTGTTCAATCGATAAAACGAAGTTTAAAGCAATAGTGCAATGATTTTAATCTCATTTTAAACAGTCATACATCATGTTCAATATAATCTTTTACTGTTCTATCTCATATCAATCTATAGTTAATAGCAATTATCGAATAATCCCATGGAGAATGTTCCAACCTCTATTAATTTTCTATAAGATGTTTATCATTCTAGGCTTTTAAAATATACATCTAATAATTTATGACGTTTTTATTAACTTTTAAACTACATCTTTATTATTTTATCCTAGATCATACCTATCTATTTTTATAGATTTTAAATAGTTTTTTTTTTTTTTTTTTTGATTAAATCAATCAAACTAATATTTTGTTACATCATTATATTAAGTAAAGTTTAGTAATTTTAGTGATTATCTAGATTTATGATTTGAGGGTTATTATTTAATTACAGAAATATGTAGTTATTATCCAAATAATAACGAGATTTTTTTTCTTTCTTTTAGAGTTTAATGACGTCCACAATCCACAATAGAATACAAAAAGGACTAATTTTACATAACATCGGATTTACACTAAATTTTAAATACATCGGATAATTTAAAAAACTAAAAATTTAATTAGCAAACACAAAAATTAAAACGAGTTAGAAATTAGTATTTCATTTGGGTGCGTTGTACTATAATTGTGTGAAGAATAGCTACAAGTTAAAGCTAAGCGTATCCATAGATGTTTAATATAAATATATTTAATCCAATACATAAATTCATGACTGCATTGTTAATAAATTAATAACACCTCTATAATAATATATTAAATTTACACTAGAAATTAATTATTATTCTAAACTAAAAATATACGTATAAATCAATTGTATTCTTTAAGTCTAGTCATGCTCGTTAGCATATTATGATGTACTACCATGGCTTAGTAGCACTTAGTATAAATCTTGTAACAATTATGGAAATAATTTTATATTTATGACTTCACCAAATCTGATCTTATCAAGAGTGTTTCTTCCGTAATTCATAATCTGAGTTTATCTTTTAATCTTTTGATTTTCTGACAATTTTTTTTGTATGAATTGTACGAACTCATTCAATTTAATCTGCAGAACCTGTTATAGTTCAATCGGTCTATTCATTATCTAATTTATTTTTCACTTTAACGTTAGTATATTAAACCGTCGAAGATTCATATCTTAAATATTAGTTTTATTAAAAAATGAGTTATCATTTTTATTCATTCTCTTTTCTTTAACATTAACCTACAATTTTCTTATTGGAACTTTTAAGATCATTAAAAAATTGGAAAATTATGGAGAGAAAATAAAAATATGGTAACTAATAAAATATTTTGCTGCAACAAAAATATAATAATCATAATAGTTACTAATTGCATATCTTTATATTATTAAAAAATTCTATAGAGTACCTGTATCTAAACAAAAATTTAATTTTAGTATTTTATTTAACCTTCCATAACTTGTTTATTAAGATTTAAAATACTGACCACAAACGGATCACATTATAATAAGAAATGATAACGCAATACTAATTCCCTACTTTATTCGATAATTTCAACTTTTTTTTTATTAATATTGAACGATAGCGAGGGTCGGTGACTCCACTTGATATTTTATTCAGGGCAATTTAAGACGATTCAACTTATATTCAATTTTCATGTTGAGCTGATTCAACCTTGTCCAATTATCGTCACGCACTTTCCTGCCAAAACAACGAATATTTTATACGTCAATCCACCATTTTTTTGTGAAGTCTAATGTATGTATTCAAGCAGGAAGATCAATAAATTATAAAACCTCTCCACAGTTTTGTAAGTGAAATAAAAATAGAAAACGGGAAATAAATATTGCTTTCTTAGGCTTAGATGTGCAATGGTTTTGTTAAAAAGCTTTTATATTTTACCGCAGTCTTGCTGCTAATACTAAAATTTTGCCATGGTCTACTTACTTTGTGACATATTTATACATTTAAGCTACGAATCGCTAATTGAATAAGCTATGTATTATTGGTTATGTAGTAAGAATTGGTTATTTTTGTTTATATTTTCCATGATAATTCAAATGTTTAATTTACAATCATATAAAGCATGAAGAACAATAAATAACTCTACTCCAATATTATTTACACAGTACCTCCTCTAAAAAACTTAATCATATTTTATTTCCCTACATATTTACTGAATTGTTTTTGAAACACGTTACTAAAACAAACACGGATAAGTTATTTGGGATTAATTTTGTCGTGATAAATTTGTTTTGTATTTTTTAATGTTCGGTTTACACAATTATAGAAATATTATTAATAACAAAACACCTTTGTTTTATTCGTGCATTAAAAGACTAAAGTAATTCTTGATTATTTTGATTTACATTTTTAATCCAATTCTTTCTAAACACCACAGTTATTATGAACATTTTTTTAACCCTGATTGATTTATTTTAATTTATCATCTGGAAGTTTAGACTTCTTTATTTATTTTGATAAAATTCAAAACAATAGCATTTGTTAAGTTTAATCTATATATATAAAATCCAAATACCACTCACTGACTGACTGACTCACTGACACATCACGATATCTCTGAAACCACTGGACCTACGACCATGAAATTTTGTAGGTGTGTTCCTCTTACCTTCTAGGTGCTCGCTAAGAAATATTTTAAAAATCCGCCATCTTGATTCAAGATGGCGGCCATTTATATACAATTCGACAAGACGATATCTCCGGAACCAATTGTACTAGAACCTTGAAATTTAGATGTTAGCTTCCTTATATCAAATTAGTAACTTTAGATGAATGGTTAACCAATCGGGCATTTTGATTTAAGATGGCGGCCATACATATATAAAAGTCAACATGTGTGCATGTTCTTTATACAAATCTACAGTTTTAGTCCGATCTCGATGAAAATTTGCACACTTGACCTTCAAAGCAAGGGGAAGGTAACTGTCCACGAATTTTCGAACTATAAATTTTTCAAAGGGGTACGGGGTACAAGTAATAAATACCCTTCATCTTCATGATGCATATCGTTGAAATGCTCTTTAAGAGTACAGTAATTGTTGTTATGTACAGTTTTGTCATATTTTCATTTAGGAGGGGGGTAAATTTAGGATATTTGCAAATTATCTTATCAAAGAGGAGGGGGATATAAGTAGGAGAGATAAAATCTAGATATTCTCGCATAGTAAAATAATTTGTATGCTTTCCTGGTAGTTTATAAACTTATCAAATATAAAAACACTCCGTAGCGAAGCACGGGTATCCAGCTAGTATATATATATAAAATCCAAATACCACTCACTCACTGACTTATCACGATATCTCTGAAACCACTGGACCTACGATCATGAAATTTTGAAGGTGTGTTCCTCTTACCTCCTAGGTGGTCGCTAAGAAATATTTTAAATCCGCTATCTTGATTCAAGATGGCGGACACATCACGATATCTTTGAAACCGCTAGACTATGACCATGCGGTTTTGTAGAAATATTTTAAAATCCGCCATCTTTAATTAAGATTGTGGCCATTTATATACAAAATTCGCCAAGACGGTATCTCAGGAACCAATTGCAGTAGATCCTTGAAATTTAGATTTTAGCTTGAAATTAGATGTATAGTTTTGTCATATTTAAATTTAGGAAGGGGGTAAATTTGCAAATTATTGTATCAAAATGGAGGAAGTATAAGTGGGAGAGATAGAATCTAGATATTCTCGCATATTAAAATAATTTAAATGTTTCTTGATGGTAGTTTATAAACTTACCATATTAAAATAAAACTCCGTAGCGAAGCACGGGTATTCAGCTAGTTTATTTATATAATGGGTACGTAACAAGTATAGTTGGAAATGTCTTATGCATCTGTTTTTTAATTTGTTTAAATGTTTTGAATCGTTAAAAAGCGTATTACATTTATGTATAAAATAAAAAGATAGTGTACAGAACGAGAACGCCGAGAATGATTTAAAAAAAAATTCTAAAAATGTTCCCTTACCTCAGTCTGGAAATACAATAATATTCCCAGAATTTTTGACCTAGTATATAAAACAATGTTAAAAAAATAATCATAATCCTTCAGTTACATTCGGTGAGCTCGCGGAAGCAAAAATTGTAAATATTGACCTTGCAACAGCCATCGTAAGGAGTAATGTAGGCAATTATTGATAGTAGGTCATTATCACAAATCGTTTCAGTGTAACGTAAATCGCTTCACTGCGGACGATGAATGAATAAATAATAAATGTATTAAGGTATCGGGATGAAAAAGTAACATGCCCATCTATTGTTTCGCCGCCTTGCATCAAATTGCTCTCTTTACAGAGCAATTTAATACTTACTGCTATTTTTTCGGTGTGATTGTTCTTTATAAAGGATAATGTAACATTTAAATAACAATTTTCGATGTACATAGCTGTAGAATCAAGTAATTTTTATTGCCTAGTAAATAGGCTGCGAAAAAGAAGTAAATAAAATTAAAATATTTAAGCTTTTTAAACCTCGAATATTTAAAAGTTAATAATAAATTAAATTGTAGCAAGTCATTTCAGAGTGCTTCTAAAGGGAGTATGTATTATGTTTTTTTGTCTATAGATGGAGAGTGGAGTTACTTAATTAGTAATATGAACAAACAGTATATACCTATATAAGATATATTATTTTTAAGCTGATATTATACCTACTAGTATATTTTAAAAACTTTTTCTTATTCTTAAAATTTTCATACGATACAATTTAATGTAACGTTCAGATGTACCAAACTCTTAAATGGAATTTATTTACCTTATGTTGACTTTGCAAAAAGAAAAAAATACTCTGGCAGCGTAATACCGCAATAATAAATTACTCTTAATTCATAGGAAATATCCGATAGGAAAATAAGTCATTAATAATCATTTAAACTCAACAACAACCCAGTGAAATGACATCGAGATGCGTCAGCTCCTTTGATACCATGTATTTTGATTCTATATCTCCAGTCACGACCATGTTTTGAGAGTGAAATACAAAAAGTCTTAAAGAAAAAGGTACCCAAGAATGACCTTGTGGTTAACAGTGTTCTCACTAAGCTTCAAGAATTGTTTATGTGATACCAACTCATCCAGTACCAATAGGAACATTGAAAGAAAAAAAAATCGAGAAATCGAGGGTTAAAAAAGTAACTCTAATTTCAGTCTGTAACAAAGTTCATGCAAGAATAGGACTGATAAAAAAACTATTTAAAAATAATTTTGATTATTAGGAAGAATAAGTATTATTCCAGACATTAAAACATGAAAAGTACTAACTATAAAATGTTAATAAGTATAAATAGTTTTTATAAATATTAATTTACTTTGTAAGTAGCAAATAGTTAAATAAGTATTTTAAACTAACGTTAATTATTTGATGGCACGACTTACTAATAGCATAAATGTCCAATGTAATAGAGTGACATTATTTTTTAATTTTCATTTAAAACAACGATTATTTAAGTTAAACAGCGAAATAAATAATATTATAAAGCTATCAAAGAATATTTATGTTTAATATGTACTTATAAATAACAAAAGAAGCTGATGCGATCAAGAAATACAATCATAGACAACCGTCCATTGATCCATTTCGAAAATTCTTTATTCGTTCGTCTATTGATACGATAACAATCTTCAATAAGAGTATTTTATATCTATTTTCACTTTTCCTTACCTATAAACAAAAAGTAATGTTTTTACACAAAAAATTTGAAACCAAGATTTTAATGAACTTCCGTTTTGGGTGTTTAAGATTACCTGAGTGGTTTTTAGCTGGATTTCTATCTACTAACTATCTGTGTCAAGCAAGCATAACTTCCTCGTTGAAACTTGGTACAAATATCAGTCCTTACATGTAGTTGAGCCGCCCGTAAAATCATAAGCAGTGAAATCGCGTCGTTAATCTATTTTGCTGAGTTAGCAAACATTACAAAAATTCGTAAAAATTCGAAAACTTTTCCGATTGCAATTGTTTCTTATGACGTTATAAATGAAAAAAGGTTCGACAAACCTTTCTCACTTATACATTGTGATAAATTTAAAAATGTAGCTGGCTAATCTAATTAATACATATTTCTACA
The DNA here is from genome assembly GCA_001010745.2 of Gerris buenoi. Taxonomy (NCBI): domain Eukaryota; kingdom Metazoa; phylum Arthropoda; class Insecta; order Hemiptera; family Gerridae; genus Gerris; species Gerris buenoi. The sequence goes on from KZ651109.1 coordinate 1,418,621, forward strand.
TTATTTATAATTAATAATATTAATTAATAACATTATAAAACAAAAACGTTGGACAGATGATTATATTTTTATTTTTCGATTATTAGCAACATCAGATTTATTTTCATCAATATCTTGGCAAGTTTATTTTTTCGTGGTAACGACTCGTACAGTTACAATAATTTTCCAGAAAACTTTTTTTTTTTTTAAAAAATAAATAAATAAAAATAAAAATCACATAGGTTTGTCAGAATGTTTGGGAGGCAATGCCCCCAAATCATAGCTAAAATTAATCATCGAAATAGGATTTGTTTAGGCTCCATATACTTAGGCCGTCTTCATAGACTTCAGAAGAAAGAAAAGAAATAATGCACAGTTTGGACCAAGGGGAACCGTGCATCATCAAAATTTTATGTATTCGTTATCACAATATTTTCTCTCTGTATTTATTACATTAAGATAGAAGAAAAAAATTATAAAAATCAAACTATTTTGTTGTAGTTTCTTAGTAGCAATCTCTATTTTAAAAAACGGAATGACCTCAAGGCATATAAAACAAGAGGGAGGAGGTAAATAATATCCAATAGCCTATAATTATTTATGATTTGAGTTCAATTCTAATTGGGAGCGGAACTCTAGAAAAACAAGCGAACCAAAAGACATGGGAAAGTTAGGGTCAAAGTCAGTCATGTAATCGTATGTTTTACTGTAAGTGCAAGAATAAGAGAATCGAATTAAACCCACTTGTGCAGAACAAGTTAAAGATTATTTATTAAAAAAATCTAAGGGGGAAAGGTTTTCTGCAAATTACTAGTTGCGGACATTAATCAATCGGGATAAACACGACCTTGGTCGAGGATGTATGTGATCAGAATTAAAGATCCGATTCTTCCCATGGAGCTCCAGTTAGACGGACTAGATCAAGAACTCGAGTAAAAACAATGGCCGATAATCGACTTTATTTTGGCAATCGAATAGTCAGGTAGTCGGAAAATGAAATAAGGGCTTGAGTTTTGTAGACGAGACTGGGTAAAAGAATGCCAGGTATACGTCTAATGTGATGTGTTATTAAGGTGCCGTCGTAGTTTTTTATTGTCGGTAAGCCCTGTGGGATGTCTCATTTTGGCTGTTGGACGCATTCCTCCTGTACCCGCGGCCCCACCCCACGAGGATAGTGCCCGCCCTATCTTCCTTCTCGACTGAAGCAAGCCTTGTCCCTCATCCTAAGCAACACATCAGCCTGGACCCGCTCCGTCATGTCATCCATCTGACCCAGAAAAAAGGGCATTTATTTCAAGGAGCTGCTAATGTCATTGTCTTGCCTAATATCTTTGTTTATTGAATGTTTGAGATCTTTGTCTAAGTCTGCTTTCAAGATCATACCATAACAGGTTCACATCTACTACAATATGATTAATTTTAGAGATATTACTGATTTATAAGTGTCCATTAAAAATTCCAATGTAAGATATATAAATGAATACACCGAAGCATAAATGACTTCAAAAAATAATTTGTTGCGATCGAATGCTAATTCAATTTTTAAAAACTAAATTAAAATTAAAAAAGCAATTTTGAAACATAACCGGTTCAGGTTCAATGAAACCATAAAAATAAGCTGATAACTATCTGCCTCAAGTTAAAAATTGTCCAACCCAAAATGATAACATATACATATACTTAAAATAGCACTATAAATACCTCACTCAAGTCCTACTAACCTATTTATTTAAATCACAATATTTCGCATCTTTTAAAAAACTACAATATATTGTATACCTTTAATTGCAGAAATAACTTTAAAAATAAAAATTACAGTCAATGAATAATAATAATAATAATAAAATCAAACAAAATTCTGTTAGAGGTGGAATTAAAATTGCAGTCAATAAATAATAAAATAAATTAATAAATAAAAATGTATATACAAGAAAATATTGTGTTCAACACTTCATCGTTTACAAATTATGTATAATTTTAGTGCTACACTTATAAAGCTAAACTTGTTTCTATCTTTCTTATAATATTTTTTTCTTATTTTCTTTCTTTTTGCTGTAATATACAAACAACTTTTATTAATGTTTATGTATAATGTATAACCACTTATATTTTCACATGTACAAAGCCCAAAAAAAAACGAAAGAGTATTTACATGGGGCAACGGTGCGTACCGCATACATATTATCATGGCGTCTAACGCTGATAATGTACTAGCGACAAGGTGCGCTTTTCAAAAGTACCGAACCACGTAAAAACGTCTGGCTTACGATGAGAATCACATTCCCACTATAAACTAGTGTAATTCTCTATATGCTTTATATCTGTCTACAAAGAACTCAGCTCTAATTGTATTAAAAACTATTTTTATACTACAAAAATTAACTTCTTTTCGAGCAACGAGTGATATAATAGTTAATTATACTTAAAATGCAACTTTGTTTCTGCTTCTGTAAAAGTAAGATTTACCATTAAATATAATAATGAAATATTATTAAATATCATGTAAATGACTAAATAAATATGTACAACGTTCCAAGCCCAAATAGGTTGAAATAGGTTTTGTGTTGGTCTGTACTTAAGTAGAGATATGAACACCTATCAATTTGCATATTATGGGCTATTTATGTACTTCAAAAACTAGTTACTCGTATATTACATACGCATTCCGTTAAAATTTATGCAAAAAATTGGTAGAAGGTAGGAAAATTATTTATTCGATACGTTAATCTTGTTACTCTAGCTTCGTTTGTAGTTTTTAATGAATCTTAGCTGAGAAGACACGATATTATTTGTATGAGTAGTATTTTACGGTTTTTTATTATTATTTTTTAATCCCTACTTATTTATCTATACAAAATCAAAATAAGTAAAAGAGTATTCATCTGAGAAGCTATAGCAGGTCCTCGGTATTCTAGGCCTGAGACACGCGACACTGCCACAGTATAATTTATTCCGTTGGCGGCCCTGTTCGAACAATAAAAACCCCCTTCTTAGTTTTTTTTTAATAAACGTTAGCGTTTGCACAATTGTCCCTATAATAAGAAAGTCGTGATCAAAAATAATTAAAGGTTCCACAACATTACGTGTACATAATTCTAGGCATCAAACCGACAATACTTCTAGAAATCGGGCGCTAGCCACGTCCTAGAATAAAAACCATGCACTCCGATCGAAACAATCGAGAAACGATTCTTGTATTTAAGACATCTCAAATATACTTACAATACATTCATCAATCACGAATCATCGAGTCAGTTTGTTTGGCGAAGAAAAAATAGACGATATGATCCCCACAATTTTAAGCACAAAAGATATAGTTTAACAGGTTATCATTTTTTTAATATGTAAAATGTATTCTATTGCTAAACAAATGAAACAACTTTCACGATGAAGTAAAGTCAAAGACAGCGAAGTAAAATTAATTTGTAACAGCTCTTTTTATTTATAAAAGCGTGATTTATCGTGATATAAACTATTATTAACATTTAGAATAGTATTTCCTTCTCTTTAAATAGTAATGAGAAAACCAATTATTTAAACTCAAAGGATATATTTAAAAAAAAAAATATTACAGATTAGAAGATGATAGCTAACGATATTTTGAGTTAAAATAATATTCCATTCGTTTTAAAGATAAGATATTTTACTATTCTTAAGGAAATAAATCTGAAGAGGAGGAAGATTAGCTGATAGTTTAAACACATTTAATGAGAAGCGTTAATTATTATAGTAGATAATAATTTTAAACTTTAATTGGCCCCTTTAATGAAGTTGGTGTTATTCAACGTTGTTATCTTGAGCTTTCTATTATAATATTCGGCAAATTTGTTTGGAAGAGATTAGGCGATGGGTTCACGAGATTATGTTGCAACCTTGTGAGAGAGTATCTCAGTAGCCCATACGAAGCAGGTTAAAGGCCAGAGCCCAACGTAAATCAATATGGTTCTGGAGGGGTATAGAGGAGGGGTTATAAAACAAACGGGCAGATATAGGGTCCCTGATTTACTGCCTTAAAACTACAAGAAGTATCCCAAGAAGGTTGCGGAAGTATGGGGCGTATTCTGCAAGTGACAACATTTGAGGACAATTAGAAAGAGTTAAGAGGAATAAAGTGAGAAAGGAGTTAGGAAACTAAGAAAAATTAAGAATCTACAAAGATAAACTAACCAACTTACTAAATATACGCATACGTTGAGAAAAACGAATTAAGAATTTATAAACTCGAGTTGGAAAAAACTAAAATTGAAGAAAATAAATACTTTTAATTAACCACGTTTTAATCGAAAAAGGGTTAATAATCTTAATAAAAAAAAAAAAAAAAATGTAAGATAGCTCAAACAAAAATAGTCAAAAGAAGATATCTCCATTGTTCAATACCTTAATTATTGGCATTCTTAGAGGCCAGCCAAAGAACATATTCTCAAAAAACGTGATACAGCCGAAATAAGAAATCGTCTCACGTTCTTAATCGTCGAGAAGAAAATAGAAAATGTAATCGCAATTCTACCGTTAAAGATTTTAGGAGTTCGAATGAATAACAGACGCTTATTCTCAACAGGCGAGCTTCAAACATTAAGGTGTCACTTCTCTTACCATGGTAATAACAATTAAAATGAATGACTCAAATGTTTAAATAAATTAGGGGAACAAATATTTCTCAGTATCAAGGTTCAATCGAAGTTGAAATCTAAGAGATTATAGAGAAGATATTGGCCGCAAGGAAGCAGCGGTGTCGGAAATTGATTCATGGAATCCCCGCATCGTTACCTTATACAAGAAAACCTGTTCTAAATTACTCCTTAAAGAAGGTGAAAGTAATCCAAAAGCCATCCTCTGTCCCTTGTTCCCTTACGAATCCTTATTTTAATATTAAAAAAAAAACAAAAAAACGAGAAGGTAAGAAGAATATAGTATATAGGGGAAGTTAAAACAATAACTTTTATTAGATGAAATAAAAAAAAAAAAAATCGGCGTTAAGGATAGAGATAAAGCTAATTTATCTCATTAAAACCACAACGCCAAAATACATACTAGAATATTATTTAAATAATCAATAAAAATTTATATTTTGACGTTAAAGGAATAAGTTCAAATTGAAGTTAATTCTAATGACCTAAACTGTTGTTCTATTTAATTGATAAAATAACAGTCAGTTTTTTCTCACTCGATACCATATCCCTATACAATAAAAAGGAGAATGATTACGTTTAAAGAATTGTGGCTGAAAGTATAAATTAATTAATTTATTATGCACTTGACAAATACAGTTTATTTTCAATAGTATTAAATAAATTTTTCCATCATTATATCGATTATTTTTTATTAAGTTTATAAAGTAACAAGTAGTCTATTTCCCCAATTACGTTGACTATAGAACATAGCTTTTATTACGTAGTCGATAAAAGAAGAGCACACTTCCTTTGAGAAATAGCATCTTTAAATTGATTGAGAGGTGATTTTGAATTAAGGTTACGTGTCTAAACATAAGTAGGGAGAACCTCGATTCTTTTTTTACTACTTGTTTCGAGAGTGTTACACGAATATTATCTTAACGTTATTCTGTATCTTTTTGGATGATATTTTTTCCAGACATCCCCCTTTCTTTTCCTCCGGTTTTAAGGATTTAAGCAAACCTTATGATTTAAGAGGCGGTAGGAGAGATAACGCCGTTTATTTCTTGTCGCGAGCTTTTTTCTTTTTTTAAATAAAGGACACCACCCCTTTTATTTTTGTTGTCGCCCTCTAGAACTGACAGGATGTAATATATTTTTTTTCACACTTCTTAGAGGTCTTATTTGGTGAATAATATTTCTCAGGACATTTTTGCATCCCGTAGTCTCCCTTCGTATTCCGGTTGATCCTACGGTTGAAAACCTGATAAGATTATCCAAGGAAAGTTATTATTCGTCTTCTCCGTCCGAACCAGGTTAATTATAAACCATACTTCTTCTCCAACAGGGTTTCTCTAGATAATAATTTTCAAATTGCATTTTAAAGCACCTATATAATTTAAAACAGGAATTAAAAGAGTAAAACTGTTTAACATCATGTTAAAATAGTTCATAATATTTAAAAATAAATATAATCCCTTCCATACGAATTAAACATTAAAAAACAAAGCAATAAAACGTGCTACAAATGACACAAGACACAATAATTCATTTAAAATAACTAGTAAATGCATTTCTAGAAATAAAGTTCATACCAGAATAAAAAAATACCATAAAATATAAATTAAGAAAACCTTATATAAATCCTACAAGGTTACTGATCCAAGAATTCAAATACCGTAACAAGGACGAAATTCAAACTACATCAATAACAATGTTGGGAAACATTACAAGGAGTATGAAAGTATGCTTGACAATGATTTATTTTTTTCAATCATGACACCTAAAACTGCGGATCAAGGAGAAGTTGTAGCACTAAGCTAAGCTTTTAAATCAATCTCAGAGTAGTTAGCAAACAACGTTATTACCAGTAACAAGTTTGAGGAGTAACTGCAGGATGTACGTCTCAAATTGTTCATATTCACGCGTTTCAAGCCAGGATCATGTATTTTAATGAGAGTTTGCCTATATCAAATTATTACTATAACTGAAATAGAAGCAAAACATAAGATTCACACTATTATAGACGCACATTTGCGATATGATTATTAACACTAAATGCGACAGGCTATACGATGTATTAAAAACAATTTACTATAAAAAAAATAATAATACCACATTATTATTAATCTCAACGAATTAAATTTTATTATTTATTTGTTCTTTTAATTAATTAAATAATAATAAAGTAATAACTAATAACATACAATAGAATTTTAAATAACTATTATGTTACAATGTATGTTATTCATTATTTTTTCCCCAAATAAAATAAATCAAAATGTACTGCAAAAACTCACTCAGGAGCAACTACCTTGATATTGATCTCGTGTTTCAAAAAGAATGTTTTACACGCGAGATAAAAACATTAATTAGACACTGAAACAAATTAATAATTGTTAAAAAAGAATGAACATGAAAATTACATTAAAGATGCATTTATTCATTTTTATAATCAAATAAAATTTGATTAATAACATGGGCTTTGCATATGATCATTATTATGGTATTCGGTAGTAAAGTAAAATAATCTTCCCATAAATATGTATTCATATTCATGTATAATTATTATTTTTATAGATATTATGTACATTTAAAACCTCAGTTATATATTTATCTGACTAATGAATAATATAAAATAATATATTTTTTGAAAAATTGAAGCTGCAGTAGGTACATAAATAATAAAATTCGTTTACACTCTATTATTATCAAATCAAAACAAACAAATCTTTTTTTTATGCACATATAAAAATTATGAGTAAAATCAATTTTACTTCGGTTTATAATTTCAGCAAAGTGTTTTATATTCTTTGACAGCTCACATTTTATATGTAACATTAGGTTATTTATTTATAGTTATGGGTTGTTGGTTTTATGTTTCTTAAAAAGAATATATATTGTTCACACAAGTTGCAATTATCACGCGATTTAATGTCAATTTGAAAAAAAGAAAATGCCCGATAAAAAACCTTGAAATAATTTAAAATTTATATGACCAATTAACACATAATATAATAAAATCTAATGTGACTACCTTGTTTTAAAGTTAAATTATGTTTACATTTTTATAAAACCCTCTTTAATTTGTTGATGATTCAAAAATTTATACATTTATTTCTAATAATTTAATTTTATCGTTTTTAATTTTCCAATGGTTAGTAATTATACTAACAAACATATGTGTGTGTATGTCTAATTAACGCGTAAGATCGAGTTACAATTCCGCTAAAATATTAAAATGTTGTAAATTTTGGACAACAAATGTATAAGAATTTTTTAGTATTATTGAAATGTGAAAGTTAAATAAGTGTCGATTATTCCAAGCTCTCTAAGAAACGCGAATAAAAAAACTAAAAACGTCAGCGTCACGATCCTGAACCTTAAAATATGTCATTATGGTCAATTCAAGTCGAGTTAGATTCCAAACATCATTATAGGTATATCAAGGGCATAACCTTTCTTTTACTTTGTAAGAATAAAAATTCAATAACATAACATTAAGCTACAGCCAAAAAATGCATTTAGACTCCAATGCATGATTACACTGCATACAAATTGATTCCTAGACACATTATAAATTAATCATTAAAGTTATTTTAGTAATAAATAGACTTAAGAAAAGAGAAATAAGATTGATGAAAAATTTAAATTTTATAGCATTTATAAGGATAGGATAGGCAAGGTGGACGATTAAGTATACGGGGTTTTTCAGTATACATATCTTTGAGCTATATTATAGTAGGCATATAATATAATATTTTAATATGTATAATATAATATATTAAACATAACTTATTAGTTTTACTAGCTTTTCGATCTTCTAATGCAAGTAAAATAAGAATTTAAAAAATAATAAAAAGTTGTTTTGGTTATCTTAAAATTAAATCTATGTACCTATATCCATACTTATTTGATGTATATTTGATTTTCTAGTAATTTTACAAAAAAAATATAGATAGATCATAGATTCAAAAAGGCAGAATCCAAACATTTTTTTAGAAGCCGCAGGGTATTTTTATGTGAAGCCCATTGACCTTAACAAAAATGTAGGAAGGTTGTAAAGATGAAAATGATAATCGGAGTCGTAGTGGTATTTGTTTATTATATTTAATATATTAGTTTATTTATTTACTATAATTTTAATTACTGTTTTTGTAAAAATAAATTATACCCTAGGGCGTTTGCATAATAATAATCTTAAAAAAGTATAATGAATTAAAATAATTTATAAAGATCTGTAATGGAGATTCTTGGCCTTACATCAGGTTTTAGTTATTAAATACTCAACAGAGACAGAAAATCCTTGATTACTTAGACAAACACAACAAACAAGATTTTTAGAAGTACATACATACATACATAAATTAAAATTGCAAGGTAAATAATTAAAATATAATTATAATAATGGCACCAATTTTAAGTTAAATAATTTTGGCCGGTATTTTATTTAAATTGTTAGTTACTGCAGTTTAATCCTTTTTTTTTAATGAAAACGAGAAAAACATAATTTTATACATAGACCACAAGAAGCAAAACGCCACAAAACCTTACAAATTGATACCATAAAAATTAAGACCGAAATAGATTAGCTGATGCCGGTCTGAGTTATAATTTGCTACTGAGGTGTGACAATAATCATATATCATATCTACATTATCAGTTTAACCCATTAGTTACCGAATTAGTTTTTTTTCGATGTTTTTCAAAATTTATACAAAACTTATTTCTAGTACTGCCAATAAGTCGAGTAAAAATTAAATTTTAATTTTTTCTTCAGTGGTTTAGCAATGGCGGCGTGTTGCCATATGGCAACATTGGCTACTCAGAGTAAAAAACAATTATTTACTGGAAAATAATAATATTTTTATTTAAGATATAATTTGAGCTATAATTGGCATCGAAGACAAAGAAAATTAAAGATAAAATTTTATAATTAAAAATTCAAATAATTTCGCAGTGTGGAAAGTCTCAAAACAATCTATAGGCATAACCCAATACCACACTTTGTACATATTGCTCTCATTATTGGCAAGCAATATTGGCCCATATCTATAGTATATCTTTTTTATAGTATACCTATATATATAAAATTATACATTCCATCGAAGTTGATAGTTTGATACTTAGCAAAATTTTACTGGGAATCAAAGTCCTAATGAAGATAAAGGTCTGCCATGTTTTCTTCTTGGAATGCCATATTTTCAAGTACGTTATAACAATAACATAGCAACTTCTCTTCTAAATTTTAATTGTGAGATTGAGCTGTCTGACATTCTATTTAGTTGCCAAGCTTTATTACTGCAACATCCATCAACAGAGATATTATAGCCCAATAAAGCTCTTTATTTCTCATGTTGATACGGTGCTATCCTATAGGTTCATCTATCCAGTCCGTACCACCCATGTATTTGTTGCAATCGTAATAATAATAATTGTACGATTTCACCTGGTGTATCTCAGAATTAATCAGATTTCCGTTTGGAGTATTCAATGACCATATCTTGTAACCAAACCTCATGTCAGTCATGTCGCGTCGACCGTGGTAGTACCTAACCATCGTCTCCTAGGAGATTTCTCGTTCTGGTATGAAGTATTTTAAGAAATTAGGTAGATAGATTGGATCTTTGCAACAAGAGGACGTATCTTCCACATTTGGTCTTTATTATCAATAGCATGGAATGAGTGGTATGCCAAATATGATGTACATTTTAGCTAAAGCCATAATAGTTTTGAGTTGACAGTTATGTACTCTGAGTGGCCAATGTTGCCATACTCAACACTCGACTTTGACCCCAGATTAGGGAGTACTGAATCAAAATAAAAAAAAAAGTTTATAACATAAATAATTTATGAAACTATTTAAGAATTAGAAACCAAATATAGAAAATAAAAAAATCACAATAGCAATAATAATATTAGTTACTCTCTGTCAACATTCATAAATGTTTACAAAAACAAATATCTGTTTTGAAAAATACCCAATAACAGGAACAATTACATTAACTATGGAAATTAAATTAATTCTTAAAACATTAGAAGGGTCTTAAGGACAGATAAACTGTGTTACCGTAATTTAATAGAGAGATACAACCAAACAAAGAAACGCATTTTTGCGTTGCCATATGGCAACTTCGGCAACTAATGGGTTAATTAAGATTTTCTTTAAATCGGTAGAAGTAAAGATATTATCTAGAAGAAAAAAATTTAAGAATAGTAATTCATCTATAAAACCACGATAAAGAATAAGCGGCACAGAAAAAGGATATTTTGGAAGGATAGTATAAAAAACCAGGGTTTGGAAAATGGTTGTCAGGTCATTGACCAAGAAATATATAATTTGTTAACTATGACCTCGTGGTTATGATAGTCTACTTAAACTAATATTTTAAAGCAAATGAAAAATCTTAAAACTTAAAATAAAACTGTACATTGTTGGAAGCTATACCAGAGTACAATATAATAGGTTTAAATTCAGGTAGTACATAAAAGTTAACAACTTTGATGGAATTGTAAAAATTTGAAGAGGAAACAAAAAGCATAACTTCTTTGACTAAGAACTTTTTAAATGAACTAGTAAGTTAACAAAGCGCCGTTAGTGCTAAAGGTAGACGGTTATGTTAAGGTATAATATAGCAAATAATACCCCCCTCCCTTTATGCTTTACCATGATGGTAGACATCATTGTAGAGGGGGTTCCCATTTTTTTACGGACCCCTCGTCATCTTGGTTGCCACCTGGCTCCTTCACCTTTCCTCACTTTTTCAGTCTGCTTCCGATCATACCGGTGAAACAACAAATTCTCTGTATGTAAGTCTCTATTTGTTACTTTAAAACTTATATTTAAGCTAGAAATTTTGGAGGACTAATAGTACCGATACCGCTAAAACGGTAGATATCCACTGAATGTTTAAAATAAGTAACTCACTACAGAGAGATTAAATCTATTTGGTTATAATTAGTTCTCATCTCTTTCTAAGTATATGTAGTTTTGAATGTGATAAAGACATTAAATTAGAACAGACTAAAGTATAGAAAAAAAAACTGAGCAATTTAGAAAAGCTAAATTAAATAACAATATAACATTTAAATAAGGCATAACGCTTGTTAATAGAGGAATTAAGATTTTTTAAAATTAATATTGGTAGGTATAACTCAAAGAAAAAAAAAATTAAAACCAGTTTATTGTCAAAAACACACACACACACACAAAAATGTTGTTTTCATTAATGGTAAGGTAAAAGCCAGTTTAAATTAAATACTTTTGCTATTGCGGCTTAATAATAAATTGATACGCATTTTGAGTTATATCTTTTATGAGTATGTTCCACAAAAGATAAATCTAAACAACTTAACATAAGTTTTTTAAGGACACAGATTAAAGTTGTGGAATCAATAAAACATATAAATTTACACGTTTTAAAGACAAGTAAGTCTTTCCATAAATCCAGTCTATAAAATACCATCTTCTTAAATATTTAATCGTTTAGACTTTTATGACACTTGTATTAGCTTTCATTGCCAATAAGTGCTTTTGAACTTCAAGTATTAAATGGTAATGACATCAAACAAATGATTTCTTTCTCCATTTCACAAAACCATAAGCAAATGACATGCTTCCTATGTAAATGACAACATATAATGAAACGGTGCCAATAAAAAATAAGAAACTAAAAACTCAGACCAAGTTAGAGTACAGGAGAGGGGAATATGTAAATGACTTTTTTTTTTGCAATTCACATCCAGTTAAAAACACATGATTCTGTAACATCTAAAACTTATGGACAACTTGTGGAAATACACAATAGAATTAATTATATTGATTCTTCACAACTTTCATTTTAAATTAACAGANATAAGTAGAAGTTGACCGATCGATGTCACCTATATTCCTTATATTGAGTATATAATATATATATATATAAAATTGTAAGTTGCTACCGCAAGTTCGTAAGTTATCGAATGAGGATACTTGCTAAACGCCCCATCATCAGCAGAGTCTAAGTCCGTCGTAGCACTCAACACACTCATCGAGTCTACATGAGAGAATGAATGACATCTTCATTCTCTCATGTAGACTCGATGAGTGCGTTGAGTGCTACGAGAGACTTCTATTCTGCTGATGATGGCATTTAGCCGAAACCGGTCCAGTGATCTCCAGATCAAGCAAGTATCGACGGTAGGGATATCCTCATTCGATAATATAATATATATGTATATTGAAATAAAATTAAAAGGAGGCATTATTAATTAAAGAAGCAAGTAGTGGACACGTTTTGCTATTACAACAAGGAGTAGGTATTGTTGTGGTTATTTTAAATCAACCAAATATAACATATTTCTAAAAAGATCGTAGTGTTGTTTTTTAAATAAAATTCTACAAAACAGATTGTACAATTTAACATTTAAGAACGTCGTAAACAACGATAATTAGTCAATGTTATTAACCGCTAGTTATTACATACTATTAATTTTATTATCAATAGAAACCATTTGGTAAGACATATCAAGTAAAGTACGGACAGCCAAATTTATTAACTGCCGTTCTTATACAACAATGTATGAACTTCAATCGAATAATAATATAATTCTGCAAGTTTTACACCTTAGACATTCTTAATTTAACAGAATTTACCCGGTATAGGATGATAAAAAAAACCAGATATAACAGAAACTTCGTTCACTTTAACTATTATTTATTATTATTAATATTGTTGTTTGGTTTCAGTTAATCTAAAATTGGTTCTTCACTAACCAGACACGTTTCATGTTGAGAATTTGACCAGTTGAAGAAATTAAGAACGATAAAGCTGATTCTTTTACTCCCGGCCACAGGACAGGTTCTAGCAACTTCAGAGCTCTAATAAGTAATTTTTTTATATGTTTATTGATACTACTTTAGTTTAAAATATTCGGCAAACATACTTTCTTTCCAACTTATCTCACTCCGAATACAATCTTTACTTTATCATATCAGTGTACTAACTAATACTAAAGTATTTGACGGCGCCAAAATCCGATTTTGATCGTTTTAGAGTCCAAAAATGTGAATTAATAATATAAAAATGTGATTGTGGTGGAAATCGATATATGTATATACATAATTATTCGGGATTTAAATGCATAAATTTTATTTTGTAATAAATGTATTACAATGTAAATGATAAAGTTTTGCCTTGATTTAAGTTTCAAATTTTTAAATGTTGAAATGTATATGTTTTACTCTTTTATGCAGGGCTGTAAAATGTTGATTTCTTACAAGACTGTAAGAAATCACTGTTCTTACAAGTGTATGCATAATCATACTTTACACACACTAAAATTTTTCGAACATCGACCGTCATAAATAATTAAACAGGTGTTAAATGAATTACAAAACAACTCATTCTATTAATTTTTATAGCTGACAGAAATGTCTGTAGTACGTTTTTGCTACAAATGTGAGATTTTTCAAGGTCAAGGCCACAAATAAAAATGCTCTTTGTTTGGGTTTTTTCACTGGTGAAGTTGAAAAGTACCGCGTTTTATAATTTTTCAGAGTTATGTGTAAAGTACGCAGATTGTTAAACCAGGACATATTCCATAAGTTAGTAAATATCAATCGACTTAGGTATATGTTAATAATATGGTAGGTCGATGTTAATAGTTAATACTGTCCATCCGCGTAAATGACCTAATATTTCTGTCGATCTGACTTTATAAAAACACAAATGGCATAATAACAAACAAACAAAGTCAACGACGATTGAAAATTAAAACAATAAAATGTTATCAAGAACTCGTTTTAAATACTAATGCGTGACATTTCCAAAACAGGGTAAATTTATTAACTGTTAGTTTACAGTAGAAAAACACGCAGTAAATCAGTCGATTACTGCAGTGTTAACTCAAGTCGTTACCTAGATTCCTACGCCTCAGTTATTTTTTTAACTTGTCCAATCATTAATAGCAGAGTGAACAGCTTCTATTTTAAATTAACATTTTTCGACCATATTCTGAGCTTATGGGAAAAATTAATCAACTCTTTTTAATTTTGCTAACCTCTGAATAAGAACATATTTAAAATTATTAAACAACAGTATTATAATATTTAAAAAGCGTCTAAAAAGAATATCCAAATTAAACGTAAGACCCTTTTATTTATTTTCACCTAAATTGATTTGAAATGCAGCTACTGTGAAATGAAGTTTGTTTGAGATTTTAATATTAATAAAAACGTTGAATTGTTTTTATAACACTCAGCTGTAAAACTCATAAATAAAAAAATAAACTCATAAATAAAACTTTTGTGCATTATCAATATAATATAGGTAATACATAATATGTACTAGTAGATATAATTTAGATTACGTAAGGCTACTTGTTTTTAGTATAAAATAATGGTTAATGGTTTAGCAATTATTTATGCACTGTTCTTTTTTTTTTTTTGTTTTTGTTTTATAATTTTATTTTTTATTTTATTTATCCACTACACATAAGCTTTAGTCTTACAATGTATACTTACTAGCAATATAATTGATAAAGGTGGATAAATAAAACTTTTTTGATTATATGAAGAATTGCCGAGCTTCACCGAGAGTCACTTTTTTTGTGTATATTTTTGGTAAGCTAAAACATTTTTTTCCAACCTAATAAGGCCATTAAAGTTTGACGTCACTGGGACACAGTAGTACACCAATCAACTCCAAATTACAGTAGTCAACGTTTCAAACTATTCCCACCAACTGTAACTAACCTCTTTCTTTCCGACATGAATTACTATTTACAATAGTGTAACGCCATAAAATCGATGTGCACTAAGGAATAACTGAAAGAACTACTGTTAAAACACAATGAGAATCGTTCATTTGCATTTAAAAGTGTAAAATACTTATTAATTATTACTGATATGAATTATAATTAATCATGTTTCATTGGTTTTACAGTAATCTTAATAATAATTGTAAGCGCGCGTAGGCAATAAATTATTATCAAAAAGTTTACTTTATATGAGTCAATGAAAGACTAAATAAAATAAAATAAAGCTAAAGAAAATAAAAACTACGAAATAATCCGGTTGTCGGAAACTATCCTTCCTCAATTTTTTATAACCGTTTTTTAATGCAGGAGAGAAAAAAATCTAGTGATCATTAGCCGCACAATAGTTTTTGAATAGGATGTAAAGATGACCCGACTTAAATCTATTATTAGCCTTTATGTTAAAACTGTCAGGACACCCAGAAGTGATGTTTTATTTTAAGGGTATTATTTTTTTTAAATATCCCAAAATTATTTTTTATTTATTTAATATTCCATACAATATAATAATTTTTTGTCTTATCACAAAATATAATATATTTTGCACTAAAAGCATTTAATTTTTTATTTATTTATTTGTTTTTATTGCAAGTATAAATTCAATGTTCTGTATCGCCTTTTCCAGGATAAAGACGAAGGTGATCTTGCATTATTGGTTTATTTAGAAGTCGTTTTTTAAAGGTGTTGGATCATTAATTAAAAGAAACATGGTAGGCTTTTACAACAGAAATAAGAGTAAGTATAACTATACATTTTCTTATAACTGAGAGGTGTTTGGTTTATTTTAAACATAGATACTGCCATAGATACTTTTTAAACATAGATACTACGAAAGATAACGTAACTTCAACGGTGATATTGTGATTACACCCTTCGTCAGTTTATTTTAATAACGATGATCATATAAATATATGTATATTAATAATTAATTATCATTTAGTTTACGAATAATGTTTGAGTTCAATATAAAAATGTATTTAGCTTTGCAATTAATGTAAATCTATCATTTCAATTTCTTGATATAACCAAATAATACTTCTCCAGGATTTCACGGTCGATGTCCTATAGGACGGGTAATGCAGTCTTATCGGAAGGGTTTATTAAAATTAGTAACAATATGAATATTAAATAAATAATTATCATCGAATAGAGATAGAAATGTAGCAACAAAAAAATTGTTTTTTTTTTTAATAATTTATGAACTCCTCAAACATTAAATTTATTATTTTAATGATTATAACATTACATTATCTCGCAAATAGGGTAAATATATACAAAATTTGCCCAAGTCTTTTTTTATGACGACTACCTTTACATTCTTTGTTCATTAGGAAAATTATAAACTAATAGAATCCTTGATAACAAGTAACAAAATTGAAAAAACTGAACGTTAACAGTAGTTGTTTATAACATTTTCCATTTGTTTGGGGAATCAAAGCTTTAAATATGTATGTATAATGAAAAAATGGACAGCGAACAATAATTATTACTTTACAAACGCCTCACATAAACCACCTACTATAATTCTATCACGACAATCAAAATAGATACCAACCGAAACCATTATAGTTTTTATCAGAATGATATAAAATACTTTTTTAATGTACATTCAATTCAGGAAAATGGAAAAGCTATCAGATTCTTCATCATTAAAAAAAGTCCATTTAGATTTACTTATCAAAACACAATATGGAAACCCAATCTAACTAAAGTTGTTTTATAAAAATAAATACGTTGTTTTGGCGTATAGTTGTTTTTGTTTTCTCTATTGGATTTTAACGATAAGTGAAACTTTGTTCTCCCATTCTAATTCTTTAACAATTGATAAACGACAAAGATAAAAATATACGAATTTAAAGTCAATCCACTTTTTTACGTTTATGCTTTCAAAAATCTTCTTTTCCGGAGAAGTGAAAAGGATAATCATAGGCGGTAGCATCCCATTAACAGAAATGCGGTCCAAGGTAGATATTCAGCGCTGGATATCCCTCGTGGAAAGGCTTAAGCTATAGATCATTCTCGATACAAAAAGAATCAGAAGTAGAAATAAAAAAAAAGTTGAAACTGCCGGCTGCTTCGATTTAATCGATAAGTTAAGATTCGTTTATACTTAAGTCTTAACTTTATTTTTTAACTTTCTTTCCGAACCCAACTGATAATCTAATAGTTTCAATATAAAATATTTCACGAGCCTAATTTATGTCCGTAACACTAACCTACAACACGAATAAAAAATATACCTAGCACGGCAATACGATGGTAATTCAAAAGCCAAAGTGCTTACCTGCATTAATAATGGCTAAATATATGTAGTAGTTTCTTTAGTTGTGTTAAAGAATAGTGAATATTAAACATTTTTGACTGTTAAGTTGTAAGGCATGTTAGTGGCATCTGCGTTATTTGCGTATAACTTAGAATGAAAAACCGGATATTAAGTTATTTTTAATCCAATATAAAAAAGATTAACAAGTTCAAAGGATAAATTAACACCCTTGCAATAGAAAAAAATAAAAAAATAAAAATTTGTTACGGGCAAAAACATTACTATTTAAATTAAATATAAACTTGAAGTATACGAAATTGGAGCGAGGATGGTATGTGCCACACGCCACACTAATTGTCAGACTATTTTAAATTAATCGATTTAATTTTCATATATGCTCTTATTATTATGTTATAAATATGTTATTAAACTATTTATGTCAAGTTAATTTTCTCCTATACTGAATTAATTAGACTACATTATTTTATAAATATATAATATATACATACATATATTCAACCTTTAGGACCCATTTATTTCCCTTCCACATGCGTACAAACATACATTTATTAGCACCTATATATTCAACAGTGCTTATTTTTATTTTAATTAATGAATTTTATGAAAATGAGATGGTTTGTTAAAAAAGTAGCTCGCAGATAGGCCTAGTATTTCTAATTTTAACCACTGAACACCATTTGCGCTGTTTAAATTTTGCTATATTGATACTTAAATTCACGAAAAATACTCTTCCAATTAGTGTGAGCCATAGCTTTCTCGAGTCATATTTCGTAAAAGTTAGATAAGTAAAGTTTAATGATTTCATGCATTTACAACCTATTCAAGCTACAATTTATTCCCAAATTTATTTAATTTCTCCTCGTTTTGTAAATCTGTCAAAATTGATTCGATTTTTTACATGTTTTAAAGTATCAATGTAACAAAATTTAAAAGAGCGTAAATCGTTTAAATTAATTTGGGGCTATCTCCGGGGAACTTTCGACGAACCATCAAAATTTCATAAAAAATAGATGTGTACTTATGAAGCTATAGGTGTAAATAAATTTTAATTATGCTAAAGTTGTTTAATTCATGTAAAAAATCAAAACAAATTTGACTGATTTATAAAATTGGGGGGAAAATAAAAAATAAATTTGACAATAATAGGTTGTAAAAGCATAAAATCGTTAAAATATACGAAAATGGGCGCGAGGAAGCTTGTTAGCACAGTTCATTATATATTTGCATCAGATGGGCGACAGATTTGGGTTAATTGAATATATTACAAATAAGTATAAAACACATCAGTCAACGCCTACAATACGCGCAATGTTTCCCTATTTTTTTCTAAAATAGGGGTGCGTATTATAAGCAAGTGAAAACAATTTCAACTCATTTTTCCAACTTGACTTTATTATAAGTAGATAATTGGAAAATAACTGTTTACACAGCTACACTATATATAATATCAACATAAAAAAAAAATTAATGTAATTGTTTCTTTGAACTGAAGAAATGACTCTTCACACCTCCTACTTTTATCGTATTACATATTTATATGTATCTTACATTATAATTATTTTCTTGGTTTTAACAATCTATTTACGTTGAATTATAAAATCTTTATAATTTTAAGAGTTCAACTCATTTAACTGCAAATGTAAACCGAATTAAAACAAGTTTTTTTGGAAATACATACACTAAAAACATTGATTTAACATTTTAAAATGCCGCGGCCTGATTACCAAGAACTATTTTTATTTAATGTTATCTTGTGTCTTCAAATGCCCGCCGCCTTCTACGAATTATTGTAGTCAAATGCATTTCTATGTTTTCCTCTTAAAGATAGGATTAATTTTAAATCATCCTATTGATCCAGGAAGGGTTTATACTAAATATTTACTAAATCTAAATAAAATTACATTTTTTCCTCTTAAAAATACCTAAATGACAATAAAAAAAGTAAGAAAAAAAGAAATATTGTATGCAATGCGCACAAGCAAAAATTTATCCACGAATTTCGGGTACGAAGTATAAGCCATTTTTAATCTAACCATCTAAATTCAGCCAGTGAATTATATGCTAGATTTTTATATGTATACATTTAAAAGCAAAAACCATTAAGGCATAAGCTAACATATCGGAAACCTATTATTGAAACTTACCAGACAAGAGCGCAGACTGGCGCGGAACAACAGCCCAATAACCGAACTATGAATGCAATTAAGATGACACATGAGTCACGACTGAGAACAATCATATTCCTTGAATCGATAACAAGAAAAGAAATCATGTAAAATAACCAAATAAACATTATTATTTTTTCACAAAGGTAACGTAGATAATGAGATGTGAGTCAAAAAATTTTTTGTAGCTTGATTGGTTGAAAATTCGAATCCTCAACTTATATAACACTAGCTGGATACCCGTGCTTCGCTACGGAATGTTTTTAAATTTGATAAGTTTATAAACTATCAGGAAAGCATACAATTTATTTTACTATGCGAGAATATCTAGATTCTATCCCTCCTACTTATATTCCCCTCCTCTTTGATAAGATCATATGCAAATATCCTAAATTCACCCCCCTCCTAAATGAAAATATGACAAAACTGTACATAAGCCTAATTACAGTACTCTTAAAGAGCATTTCAACGATATGCATCATGAAGATGAAGGGTATTCATTACTTGTTCCCCGTACCCCTGTGTACCAAAATTTTAATTTCGTAATCTCATGTAGGCAGTGACCTTCACCTTGTTTTGAAGAAAAAGTGTGTAAATATTCATCAAATTAGGATAAAAGACATACCCTCAGACGGATACACATCTTTTTATATAAGATATAGCTATATTTTTCAATTTTACCCCCCTTCTAAGTGAAAATATGATAAAACTGTACATAACAACAATTACTGTCCTCTTAAAGAGATTTTCAACGATATGCATCATGAAGGATATTCATTACTTTGACATTTGTACCCCGTACCCCTGTGAACCATAATTAAAATTTTGAATATTCATGTAGACAGTGAGTTTTCCCTTGCTTTGAAGGTCAAGTGTGCAAATTTTCATCGAGATCGGACTAAAACTGTACACATGTTGTGCACACATGTTGACTTTTATATATGTATGGCCGCCATCTTAAATCAAAATGCCCGATTGGTTAACTATTTATCTAGAGTTACTAATTTGATATATGGAAGCTAACTTCTAAATTTCAAGGTTCTACAATTGGTTCCGGAGATATAATCTTGTCGAATTTTGTATTTAAATGGCCGCCATCTTGAATCAAGAAGGCGGGTTTTAAAAATATTTCTTAGCGAGCACCTAGGAGGTAAGAGGAACACACCTACAAAATTTCATGGTCGTAGGTCCATTGTTTTCAGAGATATCGTGAAGTGTCAGTGAGTGAGTGGTATTTGGATTTTATATATATAGATTATAAGAAAACAAATTTGGCAATACCTCATTCGATAAAACAGCAAATACAAGTAAAGCTGTAAAAAATTTTATGGTTTCTACATACCTTATTTTAGTGGGTAAATAACTACCACAGCCTATTACAATCACAAAATGAAATTGTGCTGAACCAAACTGGAAACTAAACTAAACTGAACTACAATCTGAATAGCGTTAAGTCTAAAAACCAGTAGCTAAACTAATTTTTTAGAAAAATAAAGTTACAATAAATTGTAACGCTATATTTTAAAGAATATAAATGTTATTACTTAATTAAATTATAGGGCTTGAAACCCTTCACATTAAAAAAAGTTACATTTATACAAAAATATAGTGAGTAAAATACTCCAGAAACAATGTATGTATATGACAACTTCTCTTCCTTGCCCGCAGATAATCAATTATAATTCAATATTCAAGACGTGGGAGGAAGAAACCGCATAAGGCTCAGAGTTCTTATTTGTCAGAGAAGAGTGGGCATTACAATAGAAGTCTGTACTTCTTCCTCGAAAGGAAACAAAACCTTGTCAAAGGCAGCACGCGGTTTGGGCCTTTGCCGAATTCCCGAGTTTCCTGCCGGAGAATTCCGTTCAAGCGAAGCTGTTAGACTGTAACCAGAAGCTTTGTAATAGAGGTCCAAGCCCTCCCTCGGTACAGAGTTATACAGCCATTAATAACAGTTACGAACCAAAGCATATAGGCTTGCCTTCCCTGCCGAACCGGTGATTTACTCACTGCCACAATATTTACAAACATGCTACACAACAGCATCGCGCTAACTAAATGGCTTTATGATTTATTATAAGACTGATCACAATTATAATCCTCGCGCCATCATTCGATCACCCTTGGTTCACTAAGAAGTCTTTTTTTTAAATGTAAGGTATGGATCTGTTGCAAATCCATTTTAATGCAATCTTTCTTCATCGATAATTCCACTTTTACTAAGAAAAACCACAAGTAATACAATATATATTTTAAAAAAGAAGTTATACATATGTATTACTAAAAAAATAAATAAATTGATGGAGAATAGGACTAAACTGAAGTTGACCAATCTTCAATAACTAATACATAGAGGAAAGCTCAAACCTAACAACTAAACTGATAACTCTTCTCTAATATTGAAAATTAAAATTAAATGTTATTGAAGATTAAAGATTTTCAATTGACGAGCAAAGATATATGTATTTCAAAAATACACTTATTTTGCTAAGAAACCATTTATAAAGTTGGAACGATCTTTAATTAAAATATGATAAAAAATCATCATATAAAAAAATTAAAATATGGCTCTTTAAAACAATATATCTTCACCATAAATCAGGTCTTGAAAGGTATGTACAAAACGTCGATGTAATTATTTAGACGGAGGAAAAATAATGAAACAAAAAAAAAAAACCTACTTGAATTAAGTGGAAACAGGCAGGAGGTTGAAATTACGGGTAGGTTCGCAGCTAAGATTGCGGGAGAGATTGAAAATGCTGATCGCAACTAGATTACATATTATCACAGTTGTGAACCTTGTTTTTTTAAATTCATCTAAAAGTAATAAATACATCTTCCTGACTATCAAAGATTCTTATGAACCCATATAAATCTTATTTTATTTGAAATATGTATTTTATTTTAAAATTCATAAAAATTGAATCAAATTGTATAGTAATTTGCTAATTGGTGAATTACAAAGTTGATACATGTTTGCAGCAAAAGAATAAAGAGGAAAATATATAATTCATAGGTAGGTATATAAAAAAATATCAGACATGCTTAACGAACTGCAACAGTGTAGATGTAGGCACCAAGGAAGCAAGGGGGGGGGGAGAGAGTGAATTAAAATAATTGACTTTATTAGGTTCAGGTCCATATTAGTATCAACACCTCCAAAACAAAACAAAAAATAAGCCTGCTTTGGAGCAAACAATTGGAATGTATAAATTACTGAAAGAAAGGTAAGCATTAAACATACTAAAGGGGTTAAAAGTGGGAAACTTAATTTTTAGCTTTATAGCACATTTTCTATTAAGACCCTATACACGGTGGGGCTGTTTGATATTTGCGCAAACATGCCTAAATTTGCCCAACCCGTCAGGTTTGCGCATACATTGTGCGCAAAATGTTTGATCGTGTATCGTGCCTTTAAAAATAATTCATGTACAAATCAAATCTTCTTTTTTCAAATAAAATAAACGCTCTTCATAAACAAAAGTTTAGGACACAATTTTTAACAATTCAAAGGATACATAAATTCTATAAATAAAAACGATCTTTAATAAATTCAAACTTTTTCATACTTATATACTGAAGTAGGTATTAAATAACTACGCAATTACTTGATTTTATTTGTTTATTTTATTTATTTATTTTGTTTAAGTTCCTCCTCTGATGGCTGAATGTGTGCAGAACAATATAATACGAATAGCTGTGCACAAAGCTACGACTTAAATGATTAAACAGGTAAACCTTTTTGAAATAAATCGAGCATTAGAACACCAGTCACAACAGTAACAACAATAGAGCACACAGTTACTTGAAGAATAATATATTTATAGCCGAAGAGTTTCCTTTTCGAGCTAATTACAATTAGGTACACAAATGTATGTACTTTACAGGTGGCGCCATATTGAAAGGTCAACCAATGATAAATGCCATTCACATAAGTTAAATAAAGGTACAATAAATTGTAACGCTATTTTTTAAAGAATATAAATGTTATTACTNCTTTTCGAGCTAATTACAATTAGGTACACAAATGTATGTACTTTACAGGTGGCGCCATATTGAAAGGTCAACCAATGATAAATGCCATTCACATATTGACGAACTGCTATTGGTCAATCTTCTAGAATGGCGCCACCTGTCACGTCACGTATATTGTTTAGTATTCATAAGAAAATTGTCGTTGGGATTTTTTAGCAGTAACAGTCGAGGTGAGTTTTCAGTAGCAACGTTTGAAGCCTACGTCCTCCTATTACACAAACCTAATTAAACTTAAAGAATAGTCTTATTGCCTCGGAACCTATCATTGCAAACTAAATTAGATAGATAGATCCATTCATTACTAAATCATACATATATATAATATATCATCCATAATATATCATCGTAGTGTATAGGCCTACACTTATATACTACATTATATTTATAAACGTTCGGGTAAATAGGGTTTTACCGTAGAGAAAAATAAGAGATGTCAGAAAAGAAAATACATTTAAAAAAAAAAAATCAATATTTGAAAAAAAATGACACGACTTTATTTGAAAATAAATTTGTAAACATTTTCAGAATTGAAAAGAAGGAAGAAAAAAAAATAAAAAAATAACAATAAACTAATGATAGTCACTTAAAATGTTTCACCTAGATAATTATTTCTATAATATAATTTTATTTCACGGAAAACAAAAGAAGTGGGTGTAAAGGAACGGATTTATCATTTTAATAAAAACTAACTCTTTAAATTGGATACTCAATCGGAGAAGTAGGTTTGAAAAGAGAAAATTAATAGGTAGCACAAAGCAAATGATAAATGTTAGACATAAATAATTCCAATTCTATTTATAAATGATTTATCATTTTATAATCAAACCAACCTGCACTTGATAACCTTAAGTTATTGTCTTAAACCATTATTGGATTGGATATGAAAGATTTGTTAAGAGTGTAGGATGTTCATTCCTTTTTTCAATAATAGTTTTAAAGGTCTATTTGATAGAGTGATATATCGACAGAGCGATGAAATATTCATATTTGTGTGCTGCGAGGGACCAGGAAGTGGGTTGGAAGTACACAGGCTTGAGGTTGGAGTCGAAGAGTGGGAGAACCAGTCTCCTTATTAACCCACAGCAAGAACAATTTACTGGTTCAACCGAGCGTACCTATCCCCCCAAATAACTGGCAACCCAGGGTTAACAACTCATCTTCCGATAACTTTCAACCAATAGCAGATACTAGATAATCTCCTGTCAAGAGTTATGAGATTTTTTTTTAATATCAGTTAATCTCTGTATTTGACACACTTCTCTTCAGGAAATACTTTTATATCAATGGTTTAACGGTACTTTTATAGAAAAGGGCCCCCCTTTTTGTTTTTTATACAAAAGAGTTTATATCCCTCAGTTTAAGTAGCTATTAAGACAAAGGGATATTCAGTCCAATATGCTTTGGGACAAAGGAATATCACACATTTATATTGAAAAAGTGTGTATTAAGTTGTAAGAAAGTGTATTAGATTAAAAAGAAAAGGGGGGCCTTTTTCTATAAAAGTGCCTGGTTGTTTAACGTCAAATTTAACATTTTAAGTACTTGCTTTAGGGCATTTAGATACAAACAATTTAAATTTAATTTTGAGCTTTCATTTATCCGAAGGGGAATCAGTACAAGACAAAAAGCGTGAAGGAGACCAAAATAGCGATAAGTATAATTTGTGCTGACCTCTTAAAAATAAAACAATGTAAGATAAATAATAAAATGTGTGGAGAAAATTTTAATTATGTCAGTATAAGATACAGGTGGAATAAATTTAATTACTGTACTGTATTGTGGCTGTTGAAAAACTAACTTAAGTAATTAAGTAGGTACGGTACAACTATTATTAGTTTCTATAAAGGACCAGAATCTCCGCGGAAAATTTACGATTCATTAACAAACAGCACAAAGCGGTATTCTATTCTAGCTTAACAATAAAATAAATAAAATCGTATTCGAGTAAAATCTCTTATTCATTTTAATTTATTCCTAATTGAAATTGATTTATATTTATTTATTAGTAGTTTAATTTATTAGGGCTATCAGGGATAAAAATAATGGTGATTTAATTGAATTCTTTTCTCTTAAAAAAAAGTAGTATTGGATGAGTGATTTCTTTTGATAACCCCCAGTAATGACATCATACAATAGTAATCACTTTGGTACAGTCTCCGCCATGCCAAACCTTGAGGACTGCACGTAGCCCATGGCTCAGTATGTTGCCCCAGTCCAAGCGTCTCAAAAGTATATCTCGCTCTAATTATGTTCTTAAATTTTAACGTCAGAAATAGATTTTGCCAATTAATTAGTAAAAATATTGATACCCTTTGAGTGGCACGTAGCCACCACATTATTTAAATCAATGTATTTATTTATTTATTTTTTATTTTTTAAGAATATTTTACACATTAAATATAATGTATGCATTTACGAGTGTTAAATATTATGTGTATTAAAAAAAAGAGCAAAAAGTCAAAAATAATTCTGAAACTCATTTTGATGCGAATACAAATTATTATCATAACAATACATATAAAAAATCAACAACAAGCTAACAATTAAAGTACTAGAATAATTTTCAAAATTTTTAAAATGGTTTGAATAGACTATTTTCAATAAAGGACAAAACATTGCAAAACGTTAAGGACCAATTAAAGGACCAAAAGGTTTCCTAAATCCTAAGTATCGAATCTTCTATCCATCAAGAAAAAAATCAATTTATTAATAAATAGTAGTTGATGAATTTTAAATAAGTTGGAAGTTTAAACGCAGGCAATAATTTTCTCAGACTTATCACATAAGTGTTGAGAATATTCATTGTGTGGGTGTCATCTGCCATTTATAAACTCATTACAGATTTATTTGCAAGTTGATTACTGTCTTAAATCATAATTGACGATGCAAAAAATTGAAAGTATACAGCGAAAATAAACCTATCAAAGTAATTTTAGAAGACACTTTATAATTCCGTGATGTAATAAGGGAAAATTATAGTTTTAGTAAAATGTTATTTATAATAGTAGCTTATTATAATACACTAAACTAAATTATAGTTTAGTCAATAGAGAAATAACCTCAGAAATATATTTGAAAAATTGTTTTTGTCAGCATATTTTATATTATTAATAAGTATACGGATTTTTTTTTTTTTTTTCAAATAATAAAGTTCAGAGAAATTATCTTTAATTAAATTATTAAAATTTTAACAAAATAAATTATTTTTAAAAAATTGATTATATTCTAAAAGGTAATTTAAGGGTTAAAACAAAGATTTTGTAATTAAGAGAAAATAATGTTATAAACTTTATCACATTTAAATACCAAATATATACAAAATTACTTCTCCAAGGACTTTTCATTTGTTTGTTTTTTCGGGTTTTCATTAATAAATTTAATTATTATAAGAACATTTTTTTTAAATTTTTATCATAAAAATAATTTCTCTCCACCAGGGAATCGAACCAGGCATCTCACCTTTTTCAATATTAGCTTTTAATCAGACACTAGATTTTTCCTAGGAAAACTATATACCTACATATTAAGATTCTTATTTAAATCGACTACATATTAGAAACAATTAAGTGTCTGAACTGTTTTCGAGAAATAATATTATTTACGTTTTTACAGACAGAGAGAGTATAATATAGGTATATCCATCAAAATATGAAAATCGAATTTTCAACCTGCTGAATGAGGTGTTTGAAGTCAAAGGAGAACTACCACGACTACTAAATTAATTGAAGTTATCAAATTATTTCCGACCTTATATCTAAAATTAGTTCTTAGAAAGCAACAATAATAACAGATTGGTATCTCTACATAAAGAAGGCATACAAATTCTACGGAAATATTTAAAAATGCAGAAGATTCAACAGATGTTAATATAGAAACTTCTAAGAATTAAGTCTGGGTTAAATTTAATAGAGATTTGAAGTTTATATAGAGTATCCTATTAATATTTTTTTTAATATACAGATATGTAGTACTTAAATTAAAAGTATTAATATCATGAGATTTATTTTTCAGGTATCCGCGGGGATGAAAAATATTTGACATCTTTATTTACCAAAGTAGACCAGTACAAATAGTACATTATTGGCACATTATTGTTTGCGAACAAAAGAGATTCTTTGAAGTATTAATTAAATATTTTAATACAAATTAAAAATGATAAAATGTCCTTCACATTTTATAGACACGATATTGATCTTCATGGAAAGCCTAGAAAGATATTATAGTTAGTTAGTTATAAGTTCCTTTGCACTAGCTTTTAATATGTATACCTATATATACATTTTTTTAATGCATATTAAATCTTTACCAATATTTAACATTGAAAAAATTTATAAATGGTTTAACATTTATAATAAATTATGCAGACCAGAATATAATGAATGACCTTACTGTCAAAAAGGATGTCTCGTGCCTCTTTCACCTTTTTATTCAATTTATAATTTTATGGTACATTCAAATGAATATTTTATTTATTTACTCAGCAGGTATTTAATTTTACTAAATGCACTTTTTTTTTACAGAAGCAACGTACGAAGGTTTTAATACAAACGGAAACAACCACATATTTATTTATTTTTATTTTTTTAGAATTTGAATTGCATTGGCATCGTTGGTAGATAAGTATAATTTATTACATTTTTCCCTCTGATATAGAAACATTAAAATAAAGAATTAAGTTTATTATAACTAAATCACTTGATATTACATTTTTTTATAAAAATAATATTTTTTTCTCCTGAAAAAAAAAGGATTTATTAACAATATTAGATTACTTGTAAATACTGATAAAATAAAATAAATAAAAAATATATTTAGTAAAAAACAAAAAACAAAGTTTGAATTAAACTATCTACCGAACTCTCTATAAAACTTTAATCTACCGTTTATTTTAAATACTATATACATATAAACACGTATATAAAAAAACAACAGGCTTTTCGAAGCAAATGTTTATGCACGAACAATCTTTAATAGACTGTAGTTAATTTTGTTACACTCTTTTATGTTAACTAAGGCTATTGTTTGTAAAACAGCAAGTTTAAACTGAACACGGAACATAGAGACTTCATTGTATATTATGATGTAAAGTAAAGAATGCAGTTGCAATGGTAATTAATTATATCTTGTTTAATTGATAATATGTCGAACATTTTGATAACTCTTTTATATATTTTACTGTTACCCTAATTAAATTATTATGTATTTTGATCGTGGGTTCCTTTTTTTTGTATTTTTTTTTTTTTTGTATTTTTTATTTTTTGTTTTATTAATATTTTATAGTGACGCATAAAATATGTATGTAGAGTGCTGCTTGGTCAGAAAGGAAAGTATTGGGAGCCCTGGCCTTGAAACTCAGGTTCAATAAACTAGACTCCCTTCATCTCTTCTCAACTCGATCCAACGTTGATTTATTACATTCACTCTGGCGGGTTTTCAAACTAAATATACGCCTTTGACTTCTTTTTTTTCTTTGTACTCAATAACATAGGATGCAAGGGCATCCTTTCCCCCCTGCAACACGTACCGCACACTATTTTTCCCCTCCTCATATCGTCAAGAGAACATCCCTTCTTCATTTCGGGAACTATTACCGAGGATATGAAACTAGGATGGAATAATGATCAGAATCAAAATAAGAAGATAAAGAGAAAGGTAGAAAAATAGTAAGATACCGTACGATCTAATAATACCTCCTAATCAGTGTAAGCATGATATAAAAACAAAAGATAGAGTATATATATATATTTATGTGTGTGTGTGTGTGTGTATAAACACATTTATATGAATATACTAGCGTCCGTTTATTCCTCTGAAAGGCTCAATGTTTTGGTAAAAGACTGAATACTTAATATTACAAAATTAATCAATAGTATAAAATAATTTTGATGCATTCTACTCATAAAGTCAAAACACACCTTTAAGGTACCACTTATAAGTTCTGATTGTTTCATGATTATTATTATGGATCATAATCGGCACTCAAGATAATTGAAAATAAGATTGTTGATAGATAAAACACCATTATAAATAAGTTTATTTTCAAACTGCAATAGCAAAAGTTATAATATAGGCCGATTTCTATTACTTTTACGGCTTATTTATATATGAACTGATTTGGATTAAGTTCTCTGATGACAGTCTAAATATATTTGTCACTTATCTAAAAATGACGATTATTGAGTTATACTTAAGCAAGTGAATATCTAGGTCCAGACAACGAAATTAAAATAAACAAAAAAAGATGGCATCAAGCCTCAAGCACTCAAGCAACCTACATGGATAGTAAAAAGTTGAAGTAAGTATAAGAAAAATCCTATGCCAGAAACATTCACCCTCAAGCATATTACAATCTTAACGCAGGTGTTTTAATGTTACAAGTATATTATAGTATAAAAGATGTCAGGATGCTTAAAAACTATTTATAATGATAAGTTTGATCGTTTAATTACAATATTTTTTATCATTATTTACTTTAATTGTGCTCTAAATGCATCTAAACAATAATTATTACATGCGTTTTATCTCGGTAGATTACGATTCAATTCTTGTAAAGTAAAATTGGATCTATTAATATGGTAATATTTATTTGATTTTAAGTTCATTAAAATAATTTATCTTGTAATAAGTATTTTGTAAAAATACGCCTATCTGCATTGTAGGTAGCAAGTATGCAGATGTTTTCTTTTTTAAAAAAAAACTATAAATAATTTAATTCTTTAATATTTTTTTTACGAGGAAGCGATAAATATAAATGTAGTTTTAATAAATATTATTTTATGTAAATAATAAAGTACGATATGTAATTAAATATTTAATTTTATAAAGTACTGTAATCGGATTAAACTGGACGAGGAATCACAATTTCCTTCATGCTAATTAACAAAGCATTGCCTTGAAATTGAGAAGCTGGTATTCCAATAAAAAAACAATTACACTATACATAATTTACTTGGAATCATTAACTAGAAAACAACAAATGCTTAACAACGTCGAATAAACAATCAAGTAATAGCAACGGTAATACACGAAGAAAGTTAGGTACTGCATGTACAGTAAAAAAATTAGAAGAACTAAAAAAAAATCCCGACAGAGATCTATCACAAGATATAAAAGGAATTAGTCAAACAATACGGTTATGGGTTTAGGATGGTGCTGTAGACAATGTGTCCATCATGAGTTATGGCGTAGTAAAAAGGTTGACATGGCGTGTGGATCCTGACATGCATTACCCCCACTGCAGTGAGGAACCCATGCGTCCTTCACCGCTACCCCGCGGCCATTAATATAAACACAGAACTACTTCCACTGATTCCTTTTGTAGATAATGTTTTCCTCTAGTTATGCTACAAATTGTTATTGTATACTTTACATTTTATTAATACTTTTTTTTAACTTGTTCTTATAATTTATTTATTTATAGTTAAAAAGTGTAAAAACTGTCTGGCTTTTAAATAAAAATTATACTAAAGAAAACAATAATTGGTTTGTACGACTATTGTTTTTACAAAGTTATCTCTTAATAAAAAAAAGAAAAAGCAGGCAAATTTGTTAATCTTATTTTGGCACAATAGAGAAACTAGAGCAAATTTATTTTGATATAATTTGAATGAGTAAACCCCTCTCGATACCGATAAAAAAACACCGAACAAATGTTTCTAATTAAACTAGATGAAACATGCTCCGAATAATTAGATTAGGGGTCAAAGGGTTTTAAACTGCATTAGAAATACATATTAGTTATTTTTCAAGCACATGAAAATATACGAGAGAGTAATCAGATATGAAATTGCTAATTTAGAACAATATTTTATTTATTAATCATTAATCCTTTCTTTGTTTTCTTTTTGTTTCCTATCCGAGTATACCGAAGGTATTGGTATTAAAAGGAAAGAGATAGTTCTGTAGAATAAATAATTTAATGTCTCCGAATTCATTAATTCCAAGGCAGATGTCTGTTTCAGGCACCAGGAAACATTTTTATTCACTTGTCAGTCGGTCGTTTAACATTGTTGTGAACCAATATTTTAACATCTATAGGCTGATTTTATAAAAATTTTGATATAGGCCATTGTTTTAACCTTCTGCGCCCATTGCTTTTTCTACACATAGGCAGAAAGTCTTTCATTAACCTCAAGATAGGTACTCATCCTATTTTAAAAAATGGATGGCTTATCGAAAGTACCATGACCCCATATAAGTTTCAACCGACCATAATGTAAAACCGTAAATTTGTATGCTTTTATCCAAGTAAAAAAAAGAAAAATAAAACAAATTTGACAGATGTGAAATAAAGGAGGGGGGGAGGGAATAAAATAAAGAGGACAATAATGCAGTGGCGGCGATAAGGGGCCTACAGGCGATACGGGGCGGGGGGCCCCGGGGATCTGAGGGCCCCTGGAAGGGAAATAGATGGGCCCCACTAAAAGTTTGCGGGGGGCCCCAATATCTTACCGCCGTCTTATTAATGGGTTTGTAAAAGTATAACAAAAGTACAGCTATGTGCCACAGTATTCAGTAGATTTTTTAATTCTGTCACAACTGTCTTTGCTTATTCATAAAATGATTGATTTAGCAATATATAATGTTCGCAGAGGGTTGAAAATAATATGGGACCATCTGTGGGTTACTTTTGACATTTTTGTTTAAAAAATTAAACTTTTAAAGATAGGTGTAAAGCCTCCCGCACGCGATCAACATAAATGTCAATAATTCATTGAAAATACTATTGTCAATATGCAATTCAATAACGAATTTTCATCATTACTGTTTTTTTTTTTATATAAATACACTCCGCACACAGACAATACTATAGGACTATAGACAATACTTTTTTATATTGACAATAGATACTATTGTGACCGTGTGCGGGCCGCTTAAATAAACGTATGTTTGTGCGCATGTGCAATATAAACCAATGAGTACAGAAAGCTTGAAGTTGGTTCAGAATATGTTGAACGACTTACACCCTGACATGACACCATAAATGTCTCGATGTCTGAAACGAATTTATCAAGGATTTTTTTGATTCGAAGACACAATGAAACTTTGTTCTTCATAGTGCTCCGTTTTCGATAACTCGGAAGAAAAATAAAGACCATAGAAAAATTACTCATATCATTTTTAAATTTAAATGTCCTTTAGATTGATTTGCTGTTCTCCCTTTGAGGTCTCCTTTTGTTAAACAATCTAAATTTCTTAAAAATGAGTCGAGTATTTGTGTAGATATATAGGTGTAAATAAATGCATTCGTGCGCAGGTAGGAGAGAAACAAATTGATGTTGAAACTTATATGGGACCACAATGGGCAAATTGTAGTAGTGCTAATTTCAAGGAAATCGGAAAATGCACTGCAGCAAAAGGGGGGGGGGGTATCTCAACAGGGTTATTATTTTAAAAAAATTATGATTTTCCGGGCGAAAAAAACTGCTTGTAAGGAATGTTTTGTATACCAAGTTTTAACTCTAGCTTAAAAATTTTGTGTAAGTCATGTGTAACACAGGGACACATCTAGCTAAAAGCCACTATGGTCTTAAAAACGCCCTAAACTTATAATTCAGTTGAAATCTCGGTTTCGGATGTTTTAAGTGAAAAACAATTAAGAAAGGAAAAGTAGAAAGGGAAAAATTAAAAACTGAAAGGTATTTTTATTTAAACACATACAGGAAACTTATACAGACAGGTGTATGATAGGTAATAACTTCAACCACTTTCAAAGTACCTAATAATACTACAGAAATGTTAATAAAAAAACCTATAGATTATCTTCCTATACATATATCTCTCTCCTTCGTCCGTTCTTTAAACTAATTATATTTTATAAAACAATTAATAAACTCACATCCTTTTATGGAGAGACCATAAATTAATTTGCTTAGTTAAAAAAAAAAATCCACGACGTTCAAATCAGTCCAAAAAGACCGTGTAGAAAATTTATGGCCACCAACACTGAAAATTGAATTATATATTTATTTATTTGGAGTTCATGTTTCTCCCCACCCTCCCTATTTTTATTGTTTTTTTGTTTTTTAATTTGAGGTGTTGAAATGAGGTCAGATCAATCAGCTGATTTTAAAGAGAGATACATATTACTATCGCTTAGTGTATAATAATATTCTAAAAATTGATTCTTGTTAACTTTCTTGACGTTAAATAAATAAGGTTTTTTTGTAGTTCGTTTTATTAATTTATAATTATAATTAACGTTGTTATGGCACATAACAACGTAGTTTTGTGTACACATTTTGTTAAAAATGTATTACATGTAAAAACATAATATACAATTTTTATCTCTGAAATTTTAACTAATTATTATACTTGTGAATGGCTCTTCAATTAACTAACCATACTAACACATTATCTATTTATGGATAAAATCTATGCTTTTAATTTTATATTTATATCTAATTACGAATCTTTTACTGAGTAGTTTAAGATTTATTTAATTATGTGTATATATATTAGGTATACTATAATTATTGGAAAATCAATAAATCATTTATTTTAAATATTTATGTTTGTCTTAGCTGTTATTTAACCTTCTACTATTTACATAAATTAATACGTATTAATAATTGGTTTACAAAACAGATTAGCATACTGTTTTTATGAGATAAAAATTAAATAACTAACAGTATCGTATGTAAGTAGTAGTATATGCAAGAATTTTTTCTTGTTATAAAACGAAAAAAAAGTTTCACAGCCGCAATTCTTAAACATTTAAGCACTGATGTGTACAATAAAATAATTATTAACAAATTATAAAGAAACATTTATGTACAATTATATACATAGAAATCAAGAATATAAAACAAACTTCAAAGTTTAGTTATCATATAATTAATTAATACATATTATACTGTGGAATAGAGGAAAATAATTTCTGAAAGATATTGAGCCGAGGAAAGTTGTTAACTTTTAAACACACTTTTTGAAAATGTAAATATAACAATCACGGTCACGGAGTTTTATCAGTGTGTGTGTTAGGTGGGTGGACCTACAATTTGATCAAATATTTTTGTATTGGTGAAGTCCAGGTGCTTAAGTTCAGCTCAATTGGATGACTGGAAGAGGGTTAATTAATAAGATTTCTAGTGTGCGTAGTATTTAAAAACCCAAAAAGCAATAAATTAAACATTTATTAAAAACAATTAATTTCCCATAAACTACGCTCAGTGTTGATAATAACCTTGAGTGGTTAAATTCTCATTCACAAATTAAAATACTCAATTACATATTATATAAATTCGTAACAGTGGTAGGTACAACGTAATAAAAATTAGTGAAAACTTTTTCTTTTACTATATAGTTCCTAACTGGAATGACTAATTATCATTGTTATTGAACGATAACAACTAAAAAAAAAGACAGCCAATTAGTGTGGCACATAGCTTCCTCGCATCTTATCACATACTTCATTAATTTTATGCTTTTAACAAGCCATTATTGCCTTATTTATTTAGTAGTTTCCCCCGTTATTTTTATTATTTTTTTTTTAATGTTAAAATTATTTTGATTCTTTACATGAATTATCAATTGAGCAAAAGTTAAAGAGCACAGACAGTTGAAATGAATCTTGTGCTAACTGCGGGCTACTTTCGTC
Source organism: Gerris buenoi (assembly GCA_001010745.2). Taxonomy (NCBI): domain Eukaryota; kingdom Metazoa; phylum Arthropoda; class Insecta; order Hemiptera; family Gerridae; genus Gerris; species Gerris buenoi. The sequence continues at coordinate 1,454,090 of KZ651109.1, forward strand.
AAACCCTTAGATTTTTATAAAAAGGAGATCATTAATTTTATAAGATATAGGTAATTTATTTAAATCTATATTGAGCTCGTATAGAAGAGAAAGAAACAGTCACAGAAGGTTGAAACTTATATGGGACCTACAATGGACTAATTATAACCTAACATCGATGTTGGATGTTGGATCGAACATTTGAGCGACAAATCGAAAGACTGATCGACAGACAGACACGGAACCAAAAATGTCCCCTGAGGTCTGGAACAGATTTCCCTCTTGGAATTTAGAAATCGGAGACAAAATATTTTCGTTATTCAGAATTCAGAAGGATCACAGTACTTCGGTAAGCAATTAATTAGTAAAATTAGCATGATTTTTGTTTTCTTGTAACACAGTTGATAAAAATAGGTTTCAACATGAAATGAAAATTAACTGCTAATGAAGGTAGTAGCGTTAAACTTTCAGTCATCATTTAACTGAGGTTGGGGCGACTTGAGAAACAAAGAGTCACACATTCATCATACACTTTTTAGGTCGACGATTTAAAATCATCCCCCAAAATAAGAGTAACATAAACTAGGTAAGGTAAAAAAAAAAAAAAATTAAGTGGTACCTAAATATTCTACTTCAAACAAAAAACAAACTTTTTTCTTGACTTGAAACATCAAAATTGGTTATGTAAAAACAATTTTTTAAATCCATTTTTTTTTTTTTTTTTTAAATAAAATCAAATATACAAGGGATTTAAATATGATGTTTGCAGAGAAGATTAAATAAAGTAAAAATATAATTTGAGCTTTGTTGTATAATACCACTTGTGTCCTGAATTGTAAGTTGTTAAGTCAAACTATTTATGTATACTATATAAAGGTCATAAGAAATAAAAAAAATGTAATACGTATTCCAGATGTTAAGTTGTAGGTGCTTTATAAATATTATGGTTTTTGCTTTTTCTTCAATTTGAAACCTTTGTAAGTTAGTAATTATTAATTTATAAGTGAATTGAATGATTTATCTTCCTTCTTTTTCTCTTCACACATTTTTTGCATAAGGTTATTTTTATGGGTGGGTTCACGCCGACATCTTAATTGAAGAAAGGTGAGCAAAATTTTTGTCTTTGTAGATCGTAATATAACAACGGCTGTAAACAAGTAATTCTGCTGAGATTTTATTTAGGTTTAGGATTATTATTAACATTATCGCTGAAGTTTTAAGGTTAAGAGAACAAAATAAATGTAAGATAGTTTAAATATATAAAAATACATAATTATTTATTAAAATATTAGCCTTCTTTTAATATATTATGATAATCATCTCTTATATATAAATTAACTAACAATTAACAATATAATAGAACTAACAAATGAAAGTATAAATGCCATATTTATGTAAAATGATGAAATGCGTCTTTAAGGCTATAGAAATAATGTAGAGAAAATTTAAGCCATTTCGATCCCCTTTGTTTGAGTTTTAGGTGGAAGAAGGAGTCTCCAAATTCTTCTTACTTACCTTTAAGAAAATAGGATAAAAGAACCCGCATGTCAGGTAATAAATTTTTAAAATTATAGGTTGTTACACATGTGGTTGGATCTTAATTTTTGATTTTATTCAAAACCTTAAATATTTGTATTAATTTTAAAAGTGTGAGGAATGTTGTAATAACAAATTATTATTAGAAGGAATATTAAATTAAATCTACGACTACAAAAGCAAGTGGCTCTATTGGGTTATATTTTTACATAACTAGGCTACTTTTATTAAACCATCTATTCAGAAACATTATACAAGTAAGGTTTTACTGATGTAAATAAATCTTAAGCTTGTTTACATCTCATCATTCTGTATTTAAATATAGATAAAATACTACAGATTTAGTTATGAACCAGAAAATGTTAGATCTTAAGAGTAACACTACATTAGTACAGATATATATACATATAATATATATAT